>ML291722.1:0-14960 GCA_005239495.1 Nicotiana undulata
GCGACTCCGCAGGTGCGACCTTTCAACCGCACCTGCGAAAAACACTTAAGTTGCCCAGCTCCCACACCCGCGATGCTTTTCCCGCGCCTGCGACATCGCAGGTGCGGACCTTTATACGCCCTTGCGACCTCTTTCGCACCTGCGGCCTCTTTATCGCAACAGCGGGCCCGCAGGGGCAACATATTGACCGCACCAGCGGTTCTTCACTTAAAACCCAGACCCGCGCCAGCGACCCCATCTCCCGCACCTGCGACCTCGCAGGTGCGATCTTCCTTCCGCCCCAGCGATCAAACCTCGCACCTGCGCCATCCTTTTCGCGCCTGCGATATCCGCACCTGCGGCCCAAGCATCGCAGATGCAATCACACCAGCAGCAGCAGCTTTAGCTGCATTTCAAGTTCCAAATCCTCCGTTTAATGCCCGAAATCAAACCCGAGCCCCTCGGGACCCCAACCAAACATACCAACATATAAAACATGGTTATTTAAACTTTGTCGAGCCATAAAAATACCTAAAACAACATCAAAACCATAAGTTCTCATCCAATTCAAGCCTATGATTTCCAACAACTTCCGAAACACTCATTTGAGCAAAAACCCAACCAAACCATCTCCGAATGACCTGAAATTTTGCGGGCAAGTCCAAAATGACCTAACGAAGCTACAACGACTCTCGGAATCCCATTCTGACCCTCGGATAAAAATCTCGCCTATCAACCGGAATTCGCCAAAATACTAACTTCGCCAATTCAAGCCTAAATCTACACCAGGCACCCTAAAAATATTCTGAACACACTCCTAAGTCCCAAATCACCTAACGAAGCTATCTGAACCATAAAATCCGCATTCCGAGGCCGTTTACCAATAAGTCAACTACGGGTTGACTTTTCCCACTCTAAAGCTCTTGTTAGAGACTAGGTGTCTCAATCCACTCTATTTTCACTCCAATCCCGAACCAACCAACCCCAACACTTCATGAACAGTCTAACTGAGCTACTACAAGACAGAAATAAGGGAATAGATGCGTATATTGCGTAACGACGGACCGGGTCGTTACAAATATAAGACAATTCTTAACTATGCGGGTAATTGATTAATTACCGAGTAACGGAATATTACCTAATTAATTAATTAGTGTAATTGGGTAAGGTTGGACAACCTCCAACGTGGCAACAATATATCATCTATTATGTAACTCTTAAACTATTTTGAAAGGTGGCAACTAACGTGAGCCGCACCATTCCTTAAAGGTTTTGTGATCATTTTATTCATTTTGGTCTAAGACTTTCAAAGAAATTAAAGTATTGTTCTTTCCATTAAGAGCTTCCACAAGACTTGCTTGCACAAAAACGTAACCAATTCTTATAACTCTTTCAAATTTCATTTTCAAAGACACTGAAGTCAGATCCTAAATCATTCATTAAGTAACATGATTCCTACAAATTTCAACAATTCCAACGAGAATTATTGAAACTTTAGCAACGTAAAATTTTTTGATTCTAACGGAATACGGTGTAATATTTTTGAGGAATATCATATAGAATTTTTTCTTACTCTGAGTATGTTAAGGCTAAGCCCTTCCTTCATTTTGGCATGATCTCGTCATTACATGAGTTTGATAACGAGGCATAAAGAAAAATTCATATCCCGGAATTCACGTATATTTTGCTAGTCTCGCAAGTTACAATATTCTCTTTATCAGGACTTCATATTCATTTGAGTATTTCCGTTTTCCAGTCAATAGAGCAAAAAGTCTATATATACAGTATCATAGTATTTTCATTACCATCGAGCTATAATCGATGGACAGGCCCTTATTGTGCAACCTCTGATCAGATGGTAAGTTATATACCAAGCCTACTATGGCCGAGCGCCTATGAGCGAGCCCAGTTGGTCAAGATACAGAGCCTAGTATGGTCGAACGCCTATGAGCGAGCATACTACGACAGAGCGATTATATATATATATATAGGGTCAGACAACTATTTTACTTACTATATTGAGAGAGTTGAGTCAGTATCAGCAGGTAAGCATATCTTCAGATTATCTTTGACTTCCAGCTACTTGTAGTTATTACATTTGGTTTCAGCTTTCGGTATATTGCCTTACATACTCGGTACATTATTTCGTACGGACGTCCCTTTTCTAGGGGCGCTGCATTTCATGCATGCAGGTTCAGACAGACAAACGGGTAGGCCTCCTCATTATGTGTTTCCCAAGTTCAGCTTGATTGGTAAGCTCCATGCCTTTCGGAGTTGCCGGGTCTAAAGGCTTATATACATCTTGTATATATATTATGAGTAGGTCGGGGAGATGTTCTGATCACAGTATATCCATCAGTAGAGGCTTGTAGACATATCATGTAAGTTAGTGCAATAAGTTGGAATTGTAGGCCTTGTATGTATATTTGGATGGTTGTCAGTTGTAATAATTATGACGGCCTTATCGGCCCAGTTTTATATTGACATTTAGTCAGCATTTGCAGTTGTCTTGCAGAATGGCCCATGGCCAAAGTATGACATCATATGTTAAGAGTCCCTTAGTTGACAGTTGGTACGCAAATATAGGCAAGGCACTGGGAACCCGTCTCGCCCCCCAGGCTCGGGGCGTGACAAGAACCCTAAAGGCAAAATTTTCACAAATAAGACCGAGCACGCACTCGTCACCTCACATGCACGGGCTACAATTAACATAGAGGACTCAAATCCTAAGGGGGAGTCCCCCACACAAGGCTAGATAAGATACTTACCTCAATCTGGCCAATTCAATACTCAATTTAGCTTTTCCTTTACCAATTCATCAACGCTCGACTCAATCTATCCAAAAATGACTTAAATACATCAAACAATGCATGAGAAAACAATTTCAATTAACAAAGCTATGATTCTTATACAATTTGCAAAAAGTCAACAAAAGTCAACTCCCCGAGCCCGCACCTCGGAACCCGACAAAAATTACAAAAACCGAATACCCATTCCGATACAAGTTCGCCCATACAAAAATTATCAAATTCCGATTTCATTTGGTCCTTCAAATAATCATTTTACATTTTTGAAGATTTTAAGATTTTCCCCAAATTTTCCCTTTCGATTCACATGAATTTGATGTTACACCTAAGATATAATCACAAAATATAGTTGGAAATTGATTAGAGACACTTACCCAATGATTTGGTATGAAAATCATCTATCAAAATCGCCCACTCTCGGACCTAGGGTTCAAAATATGATAAAAGTAAGCTAAGTCCCAAAATGGGAGTCTTAATACCAGCCTCAGATGTCGCATTTGCGACATTCGGATCGGAAATGCGACGTAAGTATCACAAATGCGAAGGCTGGCCAGCTCTGATCAGGTCGCAAATGCGACAAAAGACTCGCAAATACGAGCTCTGAGATATTCGCAAAAATGACAGATTCGTCGCAAATATGGAGCTACCTAGTCGCAAATGCGATGTAGTTGTTCGCAATTGCGAACTCCCCTGCCCCAACCCAGCATCGCAAATGCGAGAATGATCTCGCAAATGCGACCATCGCATTTGTGATGAAATCCTCGAAATGCGAGAACAGAGACACCAACACAGCTGAACCTTCTTCCAACACTCTGAAACGCGTATGAATCTCACCCGAGCCCTCGGGGCTCCAAACCAAACACCCACACAATTTTGATCACATAACACAAGCTCGCTCGTGCAATCGGAACACCAAAATAACATCTAGAATCACGAATCGGATGCCAAGACACATGAAAAATCACCATGAACTTCAAGAACTTCTAGAATTGCAACAAAGCCCATATCAAATCAACTCCGAACGACACCAAATTTTGCAGGCAAGTCCCACATGAAAAGACGGAGCTTTTCCAACTCTCGGAATTGTATTCCGACCCTGATATCACAAAAGTCAACTATGGGTCAAACTTCTCCATTTTCAAAACTTCAACTTTTCTAACTTTCGCCGAAATGCCTCAAATTACCTTACGGGCCTCCAAATCCGAATTCGAACGCACGCCTAAGTCTAAAATCTCCATATGAAGCTGCTGACATCATCCAAAACTCATTCCGGAGCCGTTTACTCAAAAGTTAAATTCCGGTCAAATTCTCACTGCTTAAGCTTCCAAAACCAGATTCCTTCTCCCAATTCAACTCCGAATCATCCAGAAACTGAATTCAACCATGCACTCAAGCCGATACACATAACATGAAGCTTCTCATGACCTCAAACTGCCAAACCAGACATAATTTCTCAAAATGACTAGTCGAGTCGTTACATTAGTCTTCATATGCAACAACACAAAGCTTTCCAAAAAACTTTTTCTAAAAGTTCTCGCTGACAACTTCATAACACTTAAGCACTGCTAATGTCATTACCTAATAACTAATGATTTCACAAGAATAATGAAATGGAAAGTTAGCAGATTTCCCAGATTCTGTTCCTTATATGTTTTCTCCCTGCCCCGGTATCTCTACTAACAACACTTTATGTGATGCTGGCAAAGGCAGTTCATGGTTTAAAGATAGTGGCTACACCACTTAATATATATTCATAATCTTAAGAAGTTTCTCTATATATTATATATTAAAAAATACAGTTCGAGTACAAAGCAGTAAGTGCACGTGCACCACTGATTATATTCCGGATCCGTCTCTGGCTACTAGACATACCAATGTTATACCAGAATTTTTCACTTTCTAACTAGGACTATAACTTTCATCCAGTATTTACGAAAGAATTTCAAATTTCCTGTATGCAACATATTCCTCTAGTTCTATTAACTTCCTGTATGCCACATATCCATATGGTTCTACCAACTTTCATAAACTATAGCAAGATAAAAACTTTTCAGATAATGAACAGTCAAAAGACAATGACGTGGATAGATTTATATGATGGGTTATCGAATCAACTTAATAGTAATTTCCGTTTTTTCCAACCCCACATCTTACACTTCTTTTTGAAAGAGATTCAACTATTTTAAGTTAAAAAGGAAAGAAAGGGTATCAATAAGTTAGCCATCTTCTACTTTCTCTTACATGTATCAGAAACTAATACTATGATACAATATTGTAGTCTGTTGTTGGAAAGAATTATCTTGACCTAATGCCTTAATTTATCACATTTAACTGATAAACTGAAGTAAGAATACACATAAAGCTGCCATTTCAGCAAGTGTGTTAACTGTGAAGTCACTTGGGTTAGGATTCAAAAGTTGCTAGTCTCAAATGCTAATCGTTAATGGGGGTACCCCTTTTCAGCTATGTGATCTCCTTGGAAAGCTTTTACCAAGAAACTACACAAAGATGGATAATCTTCCTTCATCAACATTCTATAGGCTACTGATTCACGACTCTGATCAAATGTTTATATAAATTTTAAAAAAATCAAGAAATGGGTAAAGTGGGCCACCTGTAAACACTGAGTCTCGAATCCAGTTAACAAGAATTCAATGTACTAACATGTTATATGATTCAATCTATTGATCACTTGAAGATGACGATGAAAGCTGATCAAACACTATCTTTGCAAGCTGTGTGTATTTACTCCCTAACTCATCATATTTACTCTCTAGCCCTTCCAAACGTCCTTTTAGTGACTCATTTTCTTTTACAGTAGCATTCAACTTTTCCAACAATGCAACTTTAGAGGAGTTACCGCCTTTCAACTCCTTAGCGGCTATTCCACCACCAAATCCAACTATGTGACTCTTTCGTTGAGGTCCGAAGCACCTTTCTGCAACCTCAATATTTGTAAGAGACGATTCAAATTGCACCAATTCTTTGTTTTTATTCTGTAAAATAAAAAAATTATTTAATTAAAATAATACAACACAATAAATAAATAATATAAATTAAAATCTATCAATAAACATACAAATTTCTCACTGGTTTCAGGTTCGATAAGCTTGTTGTTCTTCTTATGAGTCTAAAAAAAATAGTTGCCATATCTGGTGGATTGCCATATTTACCTCCCTTCACATTACAATAAACAAGTCAATGAAATCTTTGTAACAAAGATGAGGTTTCTTAATAGAATTATAAGATTTACTCGCCAATTCATAAATGATCTCCCTAATCGGTTTACTACCCGTACGATGAGGCATACTCAACTTAGACTTATTGACCGAGTTTCTTGTACTTTTCTCCTAAATTAACAATATACCGGCAAAATTCTGGTTAGCCACTTAATATAACATCATGTTAATAAATAACTATGAAATAATACCTTAAATTTTTCAGTAAAAAACTGATCCTTGACCAGCCATTCCCAATCACTCTTGTCTACCCCCTTTGACACATATTTTATAGCATAACAGAATGGCTTAGACTTAATATTCTTGTGCATCGATCCTCTCCAATTGATCCACAACTCTCTCATATGATTCAAGACATGATCTCATTGATCATTTATGTCATCACTGTCAAATTTGTCCTACAATAGTTAACAAGTATAATTAAATATGAAATGAAACTACAAGTTTCTTTGTAGTACAAGTTTCGTTACAAAGAAACTTGAAAAGAGTCCAACATATTTTTCATATAACACTACAAATGAAAGAAGATAGAGCAATGACATGATGCTACCTTTATTTTTTCTCTCGTATGCATCTGCATTTTTTATTGTTGAAAGATGGGCAGATTTCACAGAGATATTTTAGGGATACCAGTGTGATTTTTCTTTGATATAGATTCTTCCATGATTATGTGGGATACATAGAGATTCAAATATATCCTTAGTTGTAATCAAGATCATGCTAATGATCTTATTTTGCATCTTGCTTTTCTCTATACATAGAGGTCTATAGTCTATGCTATTGGCGCTAGAAGTTGACTTAAGTTTTCAATTGCTTGGGAGGTTCTATGATTATCTTTATTGCATTCAAAAAAGTCACATGCCAGTTATTAGGAAAGCACGTCAAGATATGAGGACCAAAAATAGCTGATTGCTCTCCTCTAGCGGAAGGGTTCTCAATGTTATTTCATTTTCCTGCACATGAAATCCACATTTGTACAGGGCCTAAGAGGAGATATGTTACAGGAGTAAAGGTTCTTTCCATTTCCTCCAAGGAAGAAGTTCAGAAACCTTGAAGTTAATGTTCGATATCGAGTAAGTGATATTATACCTTTTAGGGTGGGTAATTTGCTTTGTATAGTTTAAAGATTTTCTTGTTCCTAGTTATATGTCTCTGTTTACAATGTAAATCCATTTACTCTTTAATATCTAGAGAACTGAATCTCAATAGTTTGTTGTGGAATATGGATAGTGTTGTAGAGAGGAACTTATTCCTTTGCAATTTATTTAGAGGATGGATCAGAAATAGTTTATTGAACCAGTGTTGTCAGGCTACTCTTACTATACTCAGAAATTACAAGAAGCTTGTTCTCTGCTGAAGCAAATCAGTCCAAGTTAAATTTTCAGTAATGCAAGTCAGTCAAAAATATTCTCCTAACTCCAAAATTTGTATTGATTGGTTAATATTTCATTGGTTAGGAAGCTATAAGCTTTTTATGGAAAGATGATGGTATCGCTGGAATAAGTCCCTTGAAAGACAAATGAAAAAGACGAACATTTAACTCATTTACGGACGTCTAAAAATTAGCACAAATATAAAAAGAAGAAGAAACTGAGTTAACATATTGTATTAAAAAGTAGAAATGGAGAAGGCAAATCAAGAAAGTAATGCTTTAAATCTTTACCGTAAAAGCTTCTCACATGTGTTGTAGCTTATATTCTTCGATGTCTGCCCATGAGTGTATATGCAATGGGCACATATTACGATCACAAACCAATATATCCAAGTGGCTCGTAAATGAGGCATGATGCTGCCCAACAACCCTATTGTGGTAGAAAATGACATGCAACTTTTCTCCAACTTTGAGTCCTGCAACTTCTTTACACCCCTATTCGTTCCTCTCACTTTTTTTACTTTTTCAGATTCACATGGCTCTGCAAATTCCAATTAACTCAAATATAAAAATAGATCTTGTACAATAACAATAAAAAGATCTTATAGCTTGAGATAATAAAATACTTATTTCATTTCTCTGCGCACCCTACATCTCTTCTTCTCCATGAGGAAAAAGAGTATCTGTATTTGTAAAAATGGGCTTCACACGTGGATTAATTATGATGACTAAGCAATCCATGTGGAGCAATGAAAACATGAAAACTGGACGAGCCTTTACGAAGAGGTACAAGACAAAGAGGAACAGAACAACATACCCACGAGGTAATCATATGCGGGAATCTCAATCTAATTGCGGAGATGAAGAGACACGGTTAGAATGAATCAAGGCAGAATAAATGACAAATTTGAGGATCTTCAATCAATGAGCCAAACGTTACATAATCTTCACGCAACAGTTACGATTAATCATTGTAACGTTACATTAATGCCATTATTAGTAATTAATGCTCAATCACTGAAAAGAGTAGACGTTATATTAAGAAATTCCATATATAAGGGAGTGAAATATAACTTGTAATGACACGTTCGAACCACTATTAAAATATACTTACTTTTTATTCATCTTTACTGCTTTATATTTACAAGCCTATTTGCAATTATTAGCATATTCTCTTGATTATCAGAAACTCGAGTTCTTCTTAAAATAACTTTGGAAAAGAATCTAATTCTTTGCTTAAACAAATTGGTTCCGTTACCCCGAATCTGATAATCTTTATTTTTTCAAATAACATTTTGTGAATTATGTCGAACGCCAATGACAACAACCATTAGAGAATTGGAACTCTAGTTCCATCACCTTCATGATCCCCACGAGGCTCAAGGGATCAATGCCCAGAGAGATCTATGACTCAGAACAATAATCACAATGGAAATGCACAAACAGGAGAACAAGACCCTGTAAGACAAATGGTTGGTGAATATGTGACTCAAGCCTTACAAGCTTTCATGAGGGGACTACCAGATGTATCACCTACACCTCCTCCTAACAAACCGCAACTGTGGAAAATCCACAATCCGGATTGGCAAACTCAGGAAGTAGAGGCACTCCAAATGAGTCCCTCGAAGCAAGACCAAGTATGTCCAATAATCCGGAATTACAATCTTTATTACTAACCTTGCAGAAATAGGTGAAGGAACAAAATGACCGAATCGAGCAAATTCCTTCAGTGCCACCTGTCATCAAAGGCATTGAGGTTGATAGATATTCTAAACAACCTTGGAAGCCAAGTGCATCACCCTTGCCTATTCCCAAGAAATTAAAAATGCCTGATATTCCCAAGTATGGCAGGACGACCGATCCACGTGATCATGTAACTGCTTTTACTACAGGATTAAAAGGCAACGATCTGACTAAACAAGAAATTGAATCAGTACTGGTCAAGAAGTTCGGAGAAACACTCACCAAAGGGGCGCTAACATGGTATTCTCTTCTAACCGAAAATTCTATTGACTCTTTTGCTGAGCTTGTAGATTCTTTTATAAAAGCACATTCCGGTGCACAAAAAGTCGAAAAAGAATGGAAGACATATTCAAATAAAACAAGGAGATGCAGAGTTGCTACGTGAGTTTATAAACAGATTTCAACGAGAAAGAATGATGCTACCAAGGGTACCTGACAATTGGGAAGCAATGGCGTTTGCAAGCAATTTAAATGATAGAAGCTCAGAAGCCACGAGAAGACTCAAGGAAAGCTTGAGAGAATTCCCAGCCACGACATGGAACGATGTCTATAACAGGTACAGTAACAAGTTACGAATAGAAGAAGATACCATTGCTCAATCAAAAGCAGAAGACAGAACCAGTTCTAGACGCTCTGAACTAGAAAGGAGGACATGTAAGAACAAGTACGACCCGTATATGGGACCTTCGAGATGAGAAACGCGTTCCAAGTTTGAACACACACGGCCAGAATACGGACTGTCAAATAGAGATACGAGCTCATCCTCATCAAGATCCGGAAAGGACCGGGATGAACGAAATAGAGGTAATGCAAGAGTTGGGGACTACAACTTCAATGTAAGTACTTCTGAGTTAATTACAGTGCTAATAAACATGGGCGATAAAGTTTGATGGACCAAAGAAATGAGAACTAATCCAAACAGAAGGAATCCAGACTTCTGGTGCGAATTCCATAACGATCATGGACACAGAACATCAGATTGCAAATTATTGCAAGGTGAGGTAGAACAATTATAAAGACAGGGTTATCTAACAGAACTATTTAGTGAAAAAGGTAAACATGCATATATGAAGAACAAGCAAGAGCCCCCAAATCCACCATCTCCAAAGAGAACAGTGAATGTGATACACAGAGGAGAAGAGGTGAACGAAGTAGTTTGCAAAAGAACAACAAATTTCACAATTACACACGGGAAGCGGATTCGTGAAGCCATAGAAGTAGACAATATATCATTCGACGACGCAGATGTCAACAGATTAATACTTCCACATAACAACGCACTGGTAATATCCCTACTTATACGTGTCACTAACGTAAAAAGAGTGTTGATTGATCCAGGTAGCTCAGTCAATATCATTTTGTTGAGAGTTGTTGAAAAAATGCTAATGGAGGATCGAGTAAGTGCAAAAGCACGAGCCTTATCTGGGTTTGACAACTCTACAGTCATAACAAAAGGAGAAATTGAGCTTGGTACCTATGCGGAATGAGTAATCAAAAATACGATATTCCAAGTCATTGATACTGATATGGCTTACAACGTAATCATGGGGAGACCATGGATCCATGATATGGAAGCAATACAATCTACTTTACATCAGGTAATTAAATTCCCTTCCAAATGGGGAATTCAACAGATTCGAGGCGATCAACAGACTTCAAAGAACATAAATTCAGTAGTACACTCTAACAAAAAAGAGGTAGCGGAAGAATCAAAAGACGAGGAAATCACCCAAACAGTTACGGAAGAAGATAGCCACGAAAAGGTGAACCAAATCACCACAGAGGTAACATCAAAACATACGGACATGGATTCCAAACCCGATATCATTCAGGAGCCAGAAGAAGACGAGCATATCAAAATAACTATTGAGGAGCTCGAAGCTATCCCACTGTTCGAGCAGGATCCTGGGCAAAATTTTTATATAGGCACGAGGCTAAGCCCCGCGAGAAGAGGTAAGTTAATTGAATATTTCAAATCTAACGCATATTGTTTCGCTTGGTCCCATTTAGATATGACATGTATACCTTCAGAAGTGATGACTCATAAATTAAATGAAGATCCATCCTTCGCGCCTGTCAAGCAAAAGAAAAGAAAGCAGGGAACATTCAAGAACCAAGTGATCGATGAAGAGGTACATAAACGCTTGAAAATTGGTTCAATACGTGAGGTAAAATATCCTAATTAGCTAGCTAATATCGTAGTGGTACCCAAAAAGAATGGTAAATAGAGAGTATGCATAGATTACACAAATTTGAATAAAGCATGCCCTAAAGACTCATTTCCATTACTGCACATAGATCAAATAATTGATGCCACTGCAGCTCATGAATTGTTAAACTTTCTAGATGCGTACTCTAGTTATAATCAGATAAAAATGGATCCCTCAGACGAGGAAAAAACTTCCTTTATTACAAACAGGGGGACTTGTTGTTACAAAGTCATGCCTTTTGGCCTGAAAAATGTTGGAGCCACGTACCAAAGGCTAGTGACCAAGATGTTCCAGGAACATCTGGGGAAAACAATGGAAGTATACATTGATGACATGCTGGTGAAATCAACACAAGCGGAAGATCATTTCCAGCATTTTTCAATCACCTTCGAAATCCTGCGCAGGTATAACATGAAATTAAATCCAGAAAAATGCACCTTTGGCGTTGAATCGGGTAAGGTTTTGGGTTTCCTTGTATCAAATAGAGGTATAGAAGTAATTCCTTCTCAATTTAAAGATATTGATGAAATACCTGGTATACTTACGAGCAAAAAAAAGTTCAAAGACTAACAAGAAGAATTGCAGCCTTAGGAAGATTCATCTCCATGTCTTCAGAGAAGAGTTTTAAGTTCTTTTCAGTCCTAAAAAAGCAGAATCAGTTCGAATGGACTGAAGAATGCCAACAGGCTCTCAAAGATCTGAAGGCCTATCTATCAAAACCCCCGCTGCTGTCGAAACCAAAGGAGGGGGAAAGGCTATATGTCTATCTTGCCGCTGCAGAAATTATCGTAAGTGCAGTATTGGTAAGAGAAGACAAAGGTTAAAAATCTCCAATTTATTATGTAAGCAAGTATTTATTAGATGCTGAAACTAGATATCCCCGTCTAGAAAAATTAGCCTTAGCTCTAATCATGGCAGCTAGAAAGTTAAGACCATACTTTCAATGTCACCCAATTACTGTTGTGACCTCATATCCACTGAGAAATATTTTGCATAAACAAGAGTTATCAAGGATATTAGCTAAGTGGGCAATAGAATTAAGCGAACATGACATAATATATCAGCCTAAGACTGCAATAAAGTCTCAAATTTTAGCTGATTTCATCGCTGATTTTAATACTAGCATAATCCCTGAAATGGAAAAAGAATTACAAATCTTCAACGGGGCTAATCCAGGAATATGGACCCTATTTACTGACGGCTCTTCTAATGTAAAAGGATCCGGTTTGGGAATTATTCTAATATCACCTACGGGTGAGAAGATAAGACAAGCTATTAAATGTTATCCCATAACTAACAATGAAGCAGAGTACGAAGCTGTCATTGCAGGGCTTGAACTAACACGAGAACTCTCAATTGAGCAGATCGTGATAAAAAATGACTCTCAACTAGTGGTAAACCAGATGCAGGGGACTTATACCGCTAGAGAGGCTCGGATGCAACAATATCTGGAAAAGGCACGAGACTTAACAATTCTAGTCATAGAAGGTTATGCAAATACCCATGGAGGAAAATGCAGAAGCGGATGCATTGGCTAACCTCGCAGCAGTTACCGACATAATGAATAAAGACAATGCAATTGTGATACACTTATTTCATTCAGCAATCGACCATGACAAAAATGAGGTAACATTTAACAATTTAACCTGGGATTGGAGAAACGAAATTGTAAACTTTTTGCAGAATGGTACCGTACACGAAGATAAAAAATAGCTCAAGCACTTCGCCGGAATGCTGCACGGTACTGCCTAGTTCGTGATACTTTTTACCGCAAAATGTTTGGAGGTCCCCTAGCAAAGTGCGTTGGACCCAATCAAACGGAGTACGTGATGAAGGAAGTACACGAGGGACACTGCGGAAACCACGCAGGATCGAGATCCTTAGTCAAAACCCTAATAAGAGCAGGGTACTATTGGCCTAAAATGGAAGAAGACGCTGAAAATTTCGTAGCTAAATGAGACAAATGTCAACGATATGCTAACAATATGCATTGACCAGCAGAGTTACTCAACCCAGTGGTGTCACCATGGCCATTCATGAAATGGGGCATGGATAGTGGGACCGCTTTCCCCAGTTAAAGGAAAGGTACAATTCTTACTCGTATTAACATATTATTTCACAAAATGGGTGGAGGCAGAGGCTTTCAAAGAGCTGAGAGAAAAAGAAGTGAAAATCTTCATATGGCGACAGATAATATGTCACTTTGGAATACCAAAGGAGATCGTATGTGACAATGGCCCGCAATTCATAGGCTCAGAAATCACAGAATTCCTTGAAAGCTGACAAATCAAAAATCACTTCATCACCATATCACCCTGTGGCTAATGGGCAAGCCGAGTCAACAAATAAAGTCATTGTCAACAACTTAAAGAAACAGTTGGAAAAAGACAAAGGAAACTGGCCTGAAGAGCTACCGGCAGTATTATGTGGGATTACAAAACTACTGCAAAAACAACCATAGGAGAAACTCCATTCGCGCTTGTTTATGGTTCAGAAGCTTTAATACCGGTGAAAATCGGCGAACCAAGCACGAGATTCACAGCAACAACGGAAGAAACAAACAACGACGAGTTGAGAACAAACTTGGATATGCTCGAGCAAAGGAGAGAAGCTGCATTAATACGTATGGCATCCCAAAAACAAATTATAGAGCGATATTACAACAGAAAAGCTCACTTCAGATATTTCAAAATTGGGGGCTTTGTTCTTAAAAAAGTCTTCCAATCGACAAAGAAAGCCGGTGCAGGAAAACTAAATCCAAATTGGGAAGGACCTTACAAAGTCCAAGGCATTGCTGGAAAAAGCACTTATGAGCTAGAGACTATGGATGGCAGAATAGTACCAACAAGCTGGAATGATGTTCATATGAAGAAGTATTACTTCTAAGTAAAAGGAATACCCCCGGTCAGGTATCTTTATGTTCGATTTTACTTTTGTACAGTTAAAATTATACTAACCCATTTTAGATGATAGGGAAAAAGCTAACCCATCACCAGATGATGATATTAGACCTGCATAGACACGATGAAGTAACTGAAATCCCGCTCTAGGGTTACAACTTTCTGATGGACGTTTTTAAGGGTTAAGCAGTCATCATCTAAACTATATACCTTCGAGTCCCGTATGTTTTTCCTTTTCAGGAAAAGGACCACAAGGAAGGAATAGTCAAGTGTTCGAGAATTCTTTCTTCAAAGCTCAAACACTTGGGAAACTGTATAGTATGGAAGACAAAGAAGAAGCAAAGAAGACTATCAAAAAGGTCAAAGCTCAAAGCCTGAAGATCCATCTTTCCAACAAGTCAAGCATTATGAGCAAAATCAAAGAGCGAAAGAAAAAAACACAAAGCCTAATTCGGAAATGTCACGACCCAAAACCTATGGGTTGTGATGGCGCCGGACACCACTGTTAGGCAAGCCAACCCCTTAATAAGTTGAAATACCTTCCTGTTTAACAAATTCGAAATCGCTGCCTTTATTGCATTTCATAATCAAATAAATAAATTTTTGTAAATTAAACACGATAAGAAATCTATTTAATTCAATAAAACAAGACTCAACACATCCCCAGAACCCGGTGACACAAGTACATGAGCAGTTTCTAAGAATTTATA
>ML291722.1:15361-145035 GCA_005239495.1 Nicotiana undulata
GTAATAAAGTAAGCAGGATGTAAGGAAAACTGTAGGCAAGTAAAACAAATAATCAAGTACATCAATATCCGGCAACAAATAACAATCTCAAATCAAACAAGTTTGGTATCCGCCGTGGCGTACGACCCGCTCCCATATGGTACTCACTCACATCACTCCGCCGTGGCGTACGGCCCAATCCCATCCTGTAAAGCTTCACCGCGGCGTACGGCCCGATCCTACCCTGTAGTCTCAATCTCCGTCATGGCATACGGCCCGATCCCACCCTGTAGTCTCAATCTTCGCCGTGGTGTACGACCCGATCCCACCTTGTAGTCTCAATCTACGCCGTGGCGTACGACCCGATCCCACCCTGTAGTCTTCGCCGTGGCGTACGGCCCGATCCCATAATATACTCTCTCATCACTCTGTCGTGGCGTACGGCCCGATCCTATAATATAATCAATCATCACTCTGCCGTGGCGTACGGCCCGATCCCATAATATAATCAATCATCACTCTCCCGTGGCGTACGGACCGATCCCATAATATAATCAATCATCTCTCTGCCGTGGCGTACGACCCGATCCCATAATATAATCAATCATCACTCTGTCGTGGCGTACGACCTGATCCCATAATATAATCAATCATTACTCTGCCGCGGCGTACGACCCGATCCCATAATATAATCAATCATCACTCTACCGTGGCGTACGACCCGATCCCATAATATAATCAATCATCATTCTGCCGTGGCGTACGACCCGATCCCATAATATAATCAATAATCACTCTGTCGTGGTGTAAGGCCCGATCCCATCCCCTGATTCTCTTATCACACTTAAATCAAGCCAAGTATCACAACGTTTAAAGACAACAATACCAATCACACAGATATACAAGTCTATATCTATGCTACAACAGGGAAAAACAATGAACATGCTGTGTCCTAACTACCCGGACGAAGCAGTAATAGCCACTACGTACGGACTCTCGTCACTCGGTGCGTACGTAGCCCCCAAACAAGATCACATAGCAAACAAGGTTACCTAGAGGGACAATTTCCCTCTTACGAGGTTAGAAAGGAGACTCACCTCGCTCCGAAGATTCATCACCGGCTTCCAAGCCTCTACGACGACTAAAAATGGATGCGCACGCTCCCAAACTATCCAAATAACGATAATTCAATGAAAATATACTCAATAGATCATAACCAATTCAAATTACAAAGTTCCTCAGCCCGGCTCAATGAAATGACCAAAATGCCCTCGGGCCCACGTGCCTGGACCTCGAAATTTCTTGAAGAAAATCTCTACCCGAAGCTTTACTAATTCAATTACACATTTTACTCAATTATTCATGCTCAATTCCTAGCTAAAATCCAAATTTCCCAATTTCTAGGTTTCTTCCAAAATCCCTATTTTTCCACAATTTTTCATGTTCTAATCCATGTAATAATCTTGTATCTAACTTGAAATGAATAGGAGTAACTTACCTTTACATAGATGACGAAAATCCTCTCTTGAAGCTCCCCCAAAATCGCCCATGGCTTTGAAAAATTAGAGAGAAATGCCAAAATCCCGTTTTAATCAACACTGCCCAGCACAGGACTTCTCTGCGATCGCAGGAGAGCCTTTGCGATCGCACAGGCCACTAAGAACCCTCCTCCGCGATCGCACCAACAGACCTGCGGTCGCACAGGTCATCTCCAGTACCCTCACTCGCTCTATTCTGCGAACGCAGCAGCAGGCATGCGATCGCACTGCTCTACCCAGACCTTTTCCGCGATCGCACACCAAAATCCGCGATCGCATAGACCAAAACCACTGCCCCTCAATTCCTTCTCTGCGATCGCAAAGCAAAGGCTGCGATCGCATAGAACACCATCAGCACCAGAAAACCAGCAACAACAATTCAACCCGAAATGCCCCGAAACCACCCCGAAACACACCTGAGGCCCTCGAGACCCCGTCCAAACACACAACTCAGTCCCATAACATCCAACGAACTTGCTCGAGGCTTCAAATCACATCAAACAATGCCGAAATCACGAATCGTACTAAAATCCAACTTTATGAACTTTGAAATTTCTAACTTTCACATCCGATGCCGAAACCAATCAGACCACGTCGGATTGACCTCAAAATTTGCAGGCAAGTCATATTCGACATTACGGACCTTCTCCAACTTATGGAATCGCATTCCGACCCCGACATCAAAATTTCCATTTCCGGTCGAATTCTTCAAAAACCTTCAGTTTTCTATCTTTAGCCAATTGACCTTAAATTGACTTCCGGATATCCGAATTCACTTCCGATCGCGCTCCCAACTCCAGAATCACCATACGAAGCTTTTCCCAGACTCGGAATCCCAAACGGACATCAATATCAATGAAATGTAC
This sequence comes from Nicotiana undulata, assembly GCA_005239495.1. Classification (NCBI taxonomy): domain Eukaryota; kingdom Viridiplantae; phylum Streptophyta; class Magnoliopsida; order Solanales; family Solanaceae; genus Nicotiana; species Nicotiana undulata. Next base: position 17,745 of record ML291722.1, read on the forward strand.
TTCAAGTCAAACTTAGGAAATTTCCTTAAAATACTGACTTTCCACAATATGCGCTGAACTGTTCCCGGGTTATCCAAAACCCGTTCCAGACATACGCCCAAGTCTGAAATCATCATACGAACCTGCTAGAACCTTTAGATACTGATTCCGAGGCAGTTTACTCAAAATCCCACCCTTACTCGATTTCTTCAACTTAAGACTTCTGAAATGAGAATTTTCCTTTAAATTCAACTCCGATCTTCCTGAATTTCGATTTCGACCATATGCACAAGTCAATATACCTGAAATGAAGCTGTTCGTGACTCCCAAATGCTGAACGACACGCTGGATCTCAAAACGACCGGTCGGGTCGTTACATTCTCCCCCACTTAAATAGACGTTCGTCCTCGAACGTGCCAAGAACTGCCCCAGAATTATCTGAAATCACTGTTTAACACCTTGTGCGCCTGCACGTTCTACCACAACCCAGTTGAGCACATAAGCTTGATCAAATCTGAAGATATCCTCCTTTATTCATACAATAGGCTCTGAACTTAGTTCTAACATCTGAAATTCTTTGCCAGGCCTGATTCTAATATTTGAACACCGCATCAACTACCACACGAGGCACCAGAACACAACTGCGTGCCTTTGTTGCATCAGCACCATACACCGCCTGATCCCTTATATGACCATAATGACGCTCCCCGGATCTTAATAGCCAAAGCTCTGTGAATGTGATGCTCTCAGGAACCTTATAAGATACGTTCATATATTTTGCTATAACGCTGACGATATCACCACAACAGAGGAGATGTGTGGAAATTCATAATCATCTGCAGAGTTAACCACACGTTGAAATCTTTTCTCTAAACTTAGATCATTATCACATTGCAAACCAATAATGGCAACTCCCTTGCAATATACTTGCATAATCCTATCACACCGATCCCAAATATATAAATCTCGTCTCACCCAGAATGAACTGCTCAGATAACCGATCCCCCAGGCATAACCAACAGTCTCACACGACGTCACAAGGCGCCAATAGGCCACAATTCAAACACGACGCATAAGGAAACGACATCAGGAAAGGACTACCCGACTCACACTATAAATATGAACTTTCCTCAAAGAAATAGGAAGTAAAACACAAGAATAATCATTATAGGAGTCTTGTTCAACATCACACTGTTGCGGCGTGTAACCCGATCCAAATAACATACCCGTGGCGGCGTGCCACCCGATCCCATCATAGAATTTACATAAAGAAATATATACACAGAGCTGAATTGCTCACTAATACAATTTACTGACATCGGTAACAAGCACGCTGAGTGCATAATACCATTCTTGGGAGACTGATAGGGCCATATGCACAAAAACTCCAGCACGACTGAGGTGCGATATATAATCTGAATCTCACGAGCCATCCTGCTCACATAGCCCCGTCACTACGCGGAACCTCAACACATAAGAAATTATCAAGCCGTTTCACCATTCACACGGCACAATCACAATATCACATGAATTTTGACGAAGACGGGACAACACCTGATATCCCAATACCCATCCTTGAGGAGTGCCATACTGAAATTAACACCTCTGACTCGCATGAAGCCCAAAATCTTGTTTAAGTCCATTCACTCACTTCAAGCCGATTCTGCTCGCATTGAACTAGGCTGATAGCCTTACCTGGGTCCAAATAACCCGCTTTCTTTTTCTTATACACACGAGGACAACCATCATAGCCGAGGTAAACACCCAACAGTCCACAACCAACTGAGTCGAATGCCTTCCAGGCATATATTCTCAAATAAGCAATATTATACTTCCTTATACTTAGTCTAAATCTGTAATCAATTAGGTGACTACAAGTCACGCTTACACAATCTTCCCTTGGTCACACTCCCACGACTTTCCACACAAGGCAACAAGTATGCACGTCCATACCACCGACCATCCTAAGGATGTAAAACAATTCAAGGACCCGTAACCAGGATACAAAGCCTCGTTCACCCACCACCAAACTCAGATGACACTGAAGACAATTCCAATTTATTCTAGACATTCAACTCCCTTGTTCTTGCTCCTCTGAGCTCGTGACACACTTGTCAACAACGAACTGCAAATCTCAAATTCTTACTTCCAGTTACTTACTGCTAACTGCACCTAACATGCCAATATGAAATAGTGCGAGAATTCCATCATAATTCCTGAACAAAAATTAGGGTGAACACTCCATCATATAGAGCCTTTACTTACCTCAATTCCTGAGAACCATAACAACACACAAATGAGCTCTCACAATCATAATACATGCAAATCCTTAAGTAGTGGTCCGAACCACCATAACCCTTCTGGGACCCGCCTACACCTGACAGGCCATAGCACTTGAATGCTTCCAACTGAAATCTATTACGATGGCCGACATGCCCCACACATATCTGCACAGACCGTACACATACTCAAACATGCCGAAGGAACTGATCACTGCCGTACTTGTTCCATTTCACCCATGGATAACCAATCTTTCTTCTTTTAATCATCTTTAATTGCCTCGAAGATAATAGTAACTTCCTTCAACTCATAGCAGCTCAACCCTCACTCATCCCGAGTGACCTTGATTCACGAGACCATGCTGCCTAAATCCCGCAACCCGTCTCACAACCTCCTGATAATCTTTCTACAACCTGGAGTCTATTCCTCTCACTCCTCCGATACTATCCAGCGTGCTGAAATAACATAGAACACTCCAACCATCTTCCTTCCTCTTAGAGATTATACTGCAGAAGCTCGGTTCTTAATTATACTGTTTCCTGAAACCCCTAAACACCGCATTCTCTAACTTTTGAATTCATTAGGACCACTACTGAGAGTCACCCACTCTGACTGGCCCCAAATACAATCAACCCCAAGGCTCTCCTAGCACATGAACACCTTTTCAACGGAGCACGTGACTGAGTCGCTACCCTTACAACTTTCCTATGCCTTAAGCATGAATTCTTAATCTTCCAAAGCCTAACCATGGTCCAATAGGACCAACTTCGCACACATTTATCGAATGCCATGCTCAATTATGGCTTTACTCCTTTCCCTTAGCTGTAGCAACTTGCCAATATGCCGACAATCCGCAACTCAATGAGGACACAACCCCACAACCCAACTGCAGGTGGTGGGACTCCCCCACTTTGGTTAACCTCATTCCTTTAAGCACTACTCGACTTCCTCCTTACGACTGCCTTTTTGAAATGGAACCACCACCTATCACTTTTCACATATCTTCCTTCATCGCGTGCTTCTCAATTGCATCCTCAATTCAACATCCTTCTCTGTAGCTCTTTGAACCAGCAGATCACCACAACTTCAAACTCTCCAAAGATCTTCTTTCCCGAGCTGCCTTCATTAGAGGTGCTCATTCAACACGGAACCACAGCACCCCATGACCTCCAACGGCCGCTTCTTCAACACTAATTCACAACACTCCAACCCAACGCAACCGAATAGCTATAACGTCGGCGAACTTAACACATTCCATTTGATCAAAGGCAACGATAGCTTATAACAGGTGAGTACTTCACCTCACTTGAAAACACCAATCCTTACTATTTTATCAGCCCATGACCTGATCATTTATAATCCAAATGCTTTTCCTCCGCCGGAACAAAATACTGAAATCTCGAAATGACACTCTGAGAAGACCTCCCTTCAAACCGTTCATCACCCCAACACATGGGCAAACGTTCAATCCTCATATCAACATCGTTCCACAACCAACCGTAAGTTTCATAACCACCTGAGCATGGCCTCAAAGTCCTCAGAAATATAGCTACTGAGCTGAGATGACAAAAAAATTTCTTCCGCAGAACAACGATGATTGCCTCAATCAACTACGCTAGGAGAAACATCCCGCACCACATCCATAGTATCATTAAAAGTCCTCAACCCTTGATTCATAACAAGCGCTTCGCGACGCATAAGATTGAGTAGGAAGAAGCATAGGCATAAGCCTTAAAAGAATCAAGTCGCACGATGAGGAATCAAGAAAGGAAGTACTCCTAACAGCCCTGTAGCCTCCCGAAGATAAGTACAGACGTCTCCGTACCGATCCGCACGACTCTACTAGACTTGCTCATGACTCGTGAAACCTACACGAACCTATAGCTCTGATACCACGTTGTCACGACCCAAAACCTATGGGTTGTGATGGCGTCGGACACCACTGTCAAGCAAGCCAACCCCTTAATCTGTTGAAATACCATCCTGTTTAACAAATTCGAAATCGCTGCCTTTATTGCATTTTATAATCAAATGAATAAATTTTTGTAAATTAAACACGACAAGAAATCTATTTAATTCAATAAAACAAGACTCAACACATCCCCAGAACCCGGTGACACAAGTACATGAGAAGTTTCTAAGAATTTATACAATTATACAACTCTTGTCCGAGAAATAAATGGGACGAACGCAATAGATATAACATGTAAGTACACAGAAGGGAGACTCCGGCAGCTGTGGAACGCCTCTATATGAATGCAGCCCGTATAAGTCGCCAAATCGATCATTGTACTATAAAGGTACTTGTGCAACAAAATGCACAGAAAGTGTATTATGAGTACATATACATATATGTACCCAGTGAGTATCCTCTCTAATCTCGAAGAAGTAGTGACGAGAGGTCGACTCGGTACTCACTAAGGTCCAACAGTAATAAAGTAAGCAGGAGGTAAGGAAAACTGTAGGCAAGTAAAACAAATAATCAAGTACATCAATATCCGGCAACAAATAACAATCTCAAATCAAACAAGTTTGGTATTCGCCGTGGCGTACGGCCCGATCCCATCCTGTAAAGCTTCGCCGTGGCATACGGTCCGATCCTACCCTGTAGTCTCAATCTCCGCCGTGGCGTACGGCCCGATCCCATCCTGTAAAGCTTCGCTGTGGCGTACGGTCCGATCCCACCCTGTAGTCTCAATATCCGCCGTGGCGTACGGCCTGATCCCACCCTATAGTCTCAATCTCCGCTGTGGCGTACGACCCGATCCCACCCTGTAGTCTTCGCCGTGGCGTACGGCCCGATCCCATAATATACTCTCTCATCACTCTGCAGTGGCGTACGGCCCGATCCCGTAATATAATCAATCATCACTCTGTCGTGGCGTACGACCCGATCCCATAATATAATCAATCATCACTCTACCGTGGAGTACAACCCGATCCCATAATATAATTAATCATCACTCTACCGTGGCGTACAGGCCGATCCCATAATATAATCAATCATCACTCTGCCATGGCGCACGACCCGATCCCATAATATAATCAATCATCACTCTACCGTGGCGTACGACCCGATCCCATAATATAATCAATCATCACTCTACCGTGGCGTACGACCCGATCCCATAATATAATCAATCATCACTCTTCCGTGACGTACGACCCAATCCCATAATATAATCAATCATCCCTCTGCCGTGGCGTACGGCCCCATCCCATAATATAATCAATCATCACTCTGCCGTGGCGTATGGCCCGATCCCATCCCCTGATTCTTTTATCACACTTAAATCAAGCCAAGTATCACAACGTTTAAAGACAACGATACCATTCACACAAGTATACAAGTCATATCTATGCTACAACAGGGAAAAACAATGAACATGATGTGTCCTAACTACCCGGACGAAGCAGTAATAGCCACTACGTACGGACTCTCGTCACTCGGTGCGTACGTAGCCCCCAAACAAGATCACATAGCAAACAAGGTTACCTAGAGGGACAATTTCCCTCTTACGAGGTTAGAAAGGAGACTCACCTCGCTCCGAAGATTTATCACCGGCTTCCAAGCCTCTACGACGACTAAAAATGGATGCGCACGCTCCCAAACTATCCAAATAACGATAATTCAATAAAAATATACTCAATAGATCATAACAAATTCAAATTACAAAGTTCCTCAGCCCTGCTCAATGAAATGACCAAAATGCCCTCAGGCCCATGTGCCTAGACCTCGAAATTTCTTGAAGAAAATCTCTACCCGAAGCTTTACTAATTCAATTACACATTTACTCAATTATTCATGCTCAATTCGTGGCTAAATTCAAAATTTCCCTATTTCTAGGTTTCTTCCAAAATCCCAATTTTTCCACAATCTTTCATGTTCTAATCCATGTAATAATCTTGTATCTAACTTGAAATGAGTAGGAGTAACTTACCTTAACATAGATGACGAAAATCATCTCTTGAAGCTCCCCAAAAATCGTCCATGGCTTTGAAAAATGAGAGAGAAATGCCAAAATCCCGTTTTAATCAACACTGCCCAGCACAGGCCTTCTCTGCGATCGCAGGAGAGCCTTTGCGATCGCACAGGCCACTCAGGACCCTCCTCCGCGATCGCACCAACAGACTTGCGATCGCACAGGTCATCTCCAATACCCTCACTCGCTCTCTTCTGCGAACACAGCAGCAGGCTTGCGATCGCACTACTCTGCCCAGACCTTCTCCGCGATCGCACACCAAAATCAGCGATCGCTTAGACGAAAACCACTGCCCCTCAATTCCTTCTCTTCGATTGCAAAGCAAAGGCTGCGATCGCATAGAACACCATCAGCACCAGAAAACAAGCAACAACAATTCAACCTGAAATGCCCCGAAACCACCCCGAAACACACCCGAGGCCCTCGGTACCCCATCCAAACACACGACTCAGTCCCATAATATCCCACGAACTTGCTCGAGGTTTCAAATCACATCAAACAACGCCGAAATCACGAATCGCACTAAAATCCAACTTTATGAACTTTGAAATTTCTAACTTTCACATCCGATGCCGAAACCTATCAAACCACATCCGATTGACCTCAAATTTTGCAAGTCATATTCGACATTACGGACCTGCTCCAACTTCCGGAATCACATTCCGACCCCGATATCAAAATTTCCATTTCCGGTCGAATTCTTCAAAAACCTTCAGTTTTCTATCTTTAGCCAAATGACCTTAAATTGACTTCCGGATATCCGAATTCACTTCCGATCACGCTCCCAACTCCAGAATCACTATACGGAGCTAGTACCAGACTCGGAATCCCAAACGGACATCAATATCATTGAAATGTACTTCAAGTCAAACTTAGGAAATTTCCTTAAAATACTGACTTTCCACAATATGCGCTGAACTGTTCCCGGGTTATCCAAAACCCGTTCCGGACATACGCCCAAGTCTGAAATCATCATACGAACCTGCTGGAACCTTTGGATCCTAATTTCGAGGTCGTTTACTCAAAATCCTAGCCTTACTCGATTTCTTCAACTTAAGACTTCTGAAATGAGAATTTTCCTTTAAATTCAACTCCGATCTTCCTGAATTTCAATTTCGACCATATGCATAAGTCAATATACATGAAATGAAGCTGTTCGTGACTCCCAACTGCTGAACGACGCGCTGGATCTCAAAACGACCAGTCGGGTCGTTACAGGAAACCTTCAAAACATATTCATAAATGTAAACGAATGTTTAGGTTAAAGGCAGAATGCTAGTTATGGGTAAAAATGCATATCTTTGTACTTATTCAAAAACTGTTGTAAATTAAAACAGTTATGGATAAAAAAGTATTACCCTTGTATTTATTCAAAAATTGTTGTAAACAAAAACAGTTATGGGTAAAAATTCATACCCTTGTATTTATTCAAAAATTGTTGTAAACAAAAACAGTTATGTGTAAAAATTCATACCCTTGTATTTATTCAAAAACTGTTGTAAATGAAAACAGTTATACCCTTGTATTTATTCAAAAACTGTTGTAAATAAAAACAGTTATACCCTTGTATTAATTCAAAAAATTGTTGCAAAAGAAAAATAGTTACAGGTACAAGTTCATACCATCGAGTTTATACCAAATCTGTTGTAAGAAAAATAGTTACAAAAGAGTTATGGACGATACTCAAACACATGTAAAATGTTACGAAAGTTCGAAATAATACACAGACTTTCTTCAAAACATTGTTAAGAAAAACATGTGAAATTCCTATCTCTCTTTTGTACATTTACACCATTATGAAGTTGAGACGTCTTCTTAATTAAGTGTCGATCAAAAAGGGCCCTCTTTTATAAATCATGCCTATTACGAAAAAGTACGATAAATCTAAGCATTTCTTAATGCAAAGTCCAAAACTAAGGGGTAGACCAAAAACCTCAAAAGAAAGCATGCAAAGACTTAAGAGTGAAACAAAAACTCGAAGAAATCAAAAGTCATGGTAATATTAATATTGATATATTATGGAAAAAAATTAAGTATTAACTTAGTCTAAGCCGGATTTGTTTATACAAAAGTTTCCCCTAAGTTGTCAGTTGGGGACTTACAAAGGATCAAACTTTACCCCCAATGGGACCGGGGGTAACCACCAATTGTTCCAAATAAAAAAAAAGTGAACCAAGTTCAATAAAATCTTTGGGGGGATTGTCTTTGCTGGCAGGAGGAGCGACTTGAGATGGTGAGACACAAGCAGCAGGGACCTCAGCTTCAGGTGAAAAGAGATTCTGACTTTGCTGCGACTTCTCAATTGTCTCTCTGGTTTTAGCAATTTCGGCTTCCAAGTAAAAAACTTCTTGGCCCATTTTCGTCAATGTGTCAAGACGGGCATTCAAATAAGCCCAACTAACATCGACGGTTGCTTTGTCCTCAAGATCCTTGTAGTCTTTCTCCCATTGTTCAGCTTCGGCTCTTAGCTCATCTCTCTCATCCACGGAAGCATCATGAGAAGCCTGCAAAGGAGCAAAGGATCTTTCCCAAAACTAGACCTTATCCGTAGATTTACGAAGATCCTCTTGGGTTTGGGTGAGAAATTGTACGAGTTCGCCAGAATATGCCTCCTTTTGGTCTAACAAAGACTTCAGGCTCCTAATCTCTTCTGTTGCACAGGAAGCTGCTACGCAAAGGAAGACTCCAAGATATTTTTGTCCTTGCCTGCCTGGTTTGAAGACTCCTTCTCTATGGCCAGTTCTGCTGCAATAGCTCTAGCCTGCTGCTCCAAGGTACACTTTTCCTCCTCTATTGCCTCCATATCATGCTTTAAATTCTCGTACTACTCCTTCCAGTTGTCAGCCTTAGTATGGAAGTCATTAGTGTCGCGCCCTCTTTTTCTATCGCACGGGTCAGGTACGGAGAGATAGGGCTTATGACATTTTGGACAACTCCTTAAAGGAAAGGTTTAAGGAAGAGTCGCCACCTAATGATTTTTATGGTGCGTTAGGGCACCTAGAGTAAATAACTCATGAACTAGTTTGCATTACCAGAGGTTGGGTAAGGGCTTGAAATTATCCCAAGGGGAAGGTGTTAGGCACCCCTCAGGATCCACAACTGTGGGTCCCAGCCAAGAAGTTTTGTGAATTTGGACAGACAAACAAGTAAGGCTCAGATAAGAGGGGATTTCATACAAAGCACAAGTTTTATTAAAGAAAGATTTTAGAAACATTGCAAATATTTAAAGAAATTATCCTAGGTTTAAAGTAATACGGATCACCTCTATGCAATACCCGGTATGTTACTTCCTCAAAGAGGCGGCTACACGTGGTATTAGCGCACCGGTCATCATATCCGTATTCTACCCTTCCCACCCCGTAAAGGTTATTTAAAATGCGTGTGTGCTGGTCCCGAGAGCTTATTGTGTGCTATTACCCGTCCCATTCTCCCATTCTATAAGTCCTGAAGGGTATTTAGGACTACTATTCCTACAAGGCAGGGACTAGGCTGAACCCATAGGTTTAAAGGATAAAACACTAAGCGACATACATAACAAGTAGGACTGCACGTATAAGGGAACACATAGAGGCAAATAAAGGCTCACAGATCCCTCCACAAGTAAGCATGTAAGTAGCACGTCTCAAACACACTTAAGGTCTCAACGATGGGAGTTTAAAATAGGAGTTTAAAGTGAAACCAGTAAGTTGCAAAAGGATCTTCTTTGAAAAACTTAGCGATGAAGTAGACAATTCAATTTAGATTGAGTAATTCAGAAAATGGTTGATTTTCATAAATGCAGTTGTTTAGAGACAACTGTAGGATTTAGAAGATATACAGGGGTTTAAAGTTTCCAGAAAATACAGATGAAAATCATTAAAGCATGGTTTGCAGTGATATAGTGATTTTAAAAGAGAAGTGACTAAAATGCAGTAGCTTAACAGAGAGTAGTAGTTAAAAAGAGAATTGTAGTAAAAGAGTGGTAAAATTGTACAAAAAATAGCAGGTTTACTGAGCAAGGATTCGGGATGGCACGATTAGAGCGGAGTGAAGTAACTTTACAACCCAGCAGTTTGAAAACATAATAGTGCAAGAACCAGAAAATCCTAAGGTTAGCAAATGCACGACTTCAAGATTTGCTAAAAATATAGAGTAGGAGTCTTAATAAGAAGTAGAGTGAACTTCAGAGAGGCAAAATCAAGAATGGGAGCAGTAGAGTTCAAAAAGATTAAAAGAGGTTGATTAATCTAGTAGAACATAATTGATTTGATTTTAATACGCATTAGGCCTAAAGTTTGCCTAGGCGTCGTATACATTGCCTAACTATCTCAAAAGGTGAACATGCATATTTGGATTCTGATTTTAAAGATATATATTTGCAGAAAATGTTTCAAGTAGACTAATCATATTTTATGGGATTATTAGATTAACATTCTAATTGGGCTTTCAGCTACTGTAGTTTGACAAATAAGAAGTCCTAAAGGCAGGATATCTAATGCACACAGGAGTACCCTAAAACATGGTTTCTAAATGCCATGATCATGAAAAATGAAGTGATAATGCCTTACAACCATTTATTTGCTTGTTCTGGTTATTACTGTAATCATGGTTTACGAAATGAACATAATAGATGTGCTGAAAATTGAAGAACCTAAAGCAGGATTTCTAATGAGATGCATGTCCTAGGCAGATTATCTATTGCACAAGTAAGTAAATAGAAGCCTATAAGCATGTTGTTTACCATGATTACACTAAGCATGCATAACCCCCGTATCCACTATCCAGCTCCAGTTATTCGCTTACAAATTATTACAAACCAGTAGTAAATGAATTACAGTAATGAAAAAAAAGAAAAATAAGAAGTTATTCTATAGGGAGCCTTCAATCAGGCCCAATCTCCCAGCCTCACTCCTTTCGAGTTTCACAGCCTTACATGGCCTTGGTGCGGCAAAGTTCCCTAGGGCCCCAAATGGGTCCCTGGCCAATACAAGCACCCAAGAAAATTGCCAAGATTTTAACAAAGTGCAGTGTGGAATTACCAGCCTTGTGTGTCAAATTTCAATGAGTACTCAAGGCAATGCTCACACGAAGGGGGTAGGACCTAATTTCTAAGAGTAGTGTGAAGTGCAGGGAAGAGAGGAAAGTTCATAGTTTAAGGAGTTTTCTTTTAAAACTGGAGAGTTTTTTTTAAAAGACTAACTTGAAACAATCAGAACACCAATCAAAGGTTCAACAATATAGAGTTGCACACAAGGACTATGGGGTAGAGGGGACAAATAGATCACATAATACCCAGGAGGTACAAAGACTCACTAGGCATGAATACACAAAATCACAGAGATTCAGGGGACCAAGAAATGGTCNGCATGTAAGTCATAGGTAGGATGACTAGTAACAGATAAAGGTTCAGGGACCAGGGGACAGGAAAGTTCATACATGATACAATAATAGAGATGGCCTAAAAGATACATACAAGAATAAGTAAAGCCCATAACAAGTATTGATTTAATCATAAACAGGTAAAGAAGTAAGCATGGCGAGTATCAACAGGCAAACAGGGCTTGCATGTAAAACAGTAGAAGTATAGGTAGAAAAACAATTAAGAATATAACATACTGAAGTAGTAATAACCACATTGGTTTGGAAACTTTTGAAGCTAAATCAGGACATACCAGTAACAAGAGAGAGCACAACAGAATGAAAGAGCCAAGTATGAGCACAATATTAGCCTTGGCTTTCAGCCGGCTAATAACAGTCAAGAGTAGAGAACAACAGTAGAGCAGAGAAAGAAAGAGAGCAAGAACACAAGAGAGGATAGTGTATTGCAATGTACTAGTGTATTGTCGTGTGAATTCTTAGTGTTTGTAAAGAGGGAAGACAAGTCCTTATATAGTTTTGAAAACAAGCAGTACTTAGGCAACGAGTGCACAAACATGGAAATAGCAATCAATTAGTGTCAATTAAGCCAACTGGACTCCTTTAATTAAGGAGTCTAGTTCAAACGGTATAGTCGAGGCAGAATAAGGAAAGAAAATAAGTTTAATAAGGCTGATTAGGGCGGAAAAATCACATAGTGCATAAACAAAGCCAAATACATAGTGGGTAATTAAGGAAAGTTGAAATGATATCACATTTATGAAAATAAAATAGGGTATCAGTTGGAAAATCAATTAAGAGGATTTCGAATTCTATTGTAATCATAGGGAATCCAGAGTAATTAAGGAAAGCCTCACATGAATATAGAAATAATTAAAAAATTGGTACAGAATTACAGAAAGAATATAAAAGACCATGTATTTAAGGAAAACATTATAAGCATGGGATTCTTTACACACAAAAAAAAAGATCAATATAAGACAAGTAAACATCCAGTAGGGTAAATGTCAGAATTATCAAGCATTTAAGTAGCAGTCACATGATTAACAGGAAGAGATACTCATAGAACAACAGGAATTAGAGGTCGTGACCATGAATCAAAGCAAGAGTTGCAGAGAACACATAAATGCATAGTCAAGTAGTAAAGAACAACCCAGAATACTTAAGGTTTCACAAATAATAGTTCAAATAACATAAAATCAGGAGATAATAGCTTAAAATACAGTAGAGGCGTTTAAAAAATCAGAGGAAGACAATTTTGAGAACAGGGTCGAGAAACCCTAGTTTCAAAAAGGAGACAAAAATGCTTAAAACTTGAAAAACCGAAAAGATCCAGTAGAGGATAGTTCAAAACATAAAAGAAGTGAGTCAAAATCGTTAAAATACAGAGATTTAAGAAGGTTAGGTCGAGATTAGGGTTTCATGAGAAACCAGAGAGAGAAGTAAGGGAACCTGGCTGTGAAACTCAGGACAATGGTGTTTAGAGCACCATCGAGTCAAAACCCACCGGAGAAAGGCCGGAAACAACCCCAGGCAGAGCTTCTAGTGGTGGTCCGGCATGGTTGAAACCCATGGAGGTCTCAAAGACGGAGAGGATCGGATAGATAAGGCTTTAAGGCGGCTGGTGGTCGAAAGGGGTGAGACTGGAGGTGGCCGGAGTGACGGTGAAGGCCATCGGAGAAGAAGAAGAACCCAGAAGGTTCTAGATAGAGGAGGAGAGGAAGAGGCGGATAGAGAGAGAGAGATGGTCTCGAAAATGAAAGACGGGGAGGGGGTTGGTTATAGTTAATTAAGGAAATAAAAGATCTAGGCCGTTGATCTTATTTGATCAACGACTCAGATCTGACCGGGGTTGGGCCGGGTAGAGAGATGGTTTGGGCTGGGTCATTTGTGGGTCTGATGGGTTGGGTATTTGGGGTTCGAATGTGGCTAGAATTTAAATAAAAGAAGGCTAGGTGTTAAATACCCAATAAAAATTGGTAATTAATTAATAAAAAAAATATTTAATAATTATAAAAGATGAAATTAAGCTAAATAGGTAAAATTACAATAATCAACTAATAATAAATGTAAGAAAACATAAATTTCGAATTTAAAAAGGTATAAAATGTCTCGGCCATAATTGCAAAATGATTGTAATTGCAATTAAATAAGACCCAATTGCCCAATTCATGAAACAATTGTATTTCAATAAATAGAAAATGACTATAAATGATATACCGAGCTAGGAAGTATTTTTGAAATTATTTAGGGCATAATTTATTAATTAAAATGGGGAAATAGTTTAAGTAAAAATATGGAAAATAGAGAAAAATACTCATTATTGCAAAGAGTGATTTTGAAAGCTGATATTCAAGATAAAAAAATTAATTTAAGGAAAAATAGGGTATCAACAGTTAGTTGATTGCTCCACTTGAACGATTCTCTTCATTAACTTTGTGCCTATAAGGTTGATCAGCCTAAAAAGATAAGTCAGGTACAGTAAAAATATATAAATACATATGAAGGAAGAACAAGTTTTACCTTTAGGGACGAGTGCACAATCTCGTTCATCCACGTCAAGGAGCTGTGGCTTTCCAGCTTAGACTTCTCAACCGGATCTATCAATGGCTTTAACCATACATAAGCCTGGACCGACTTTTTCAAAAGGCTGCCCGCCGCAGGAACCTCTATTGTAACTTGCTTCATCACCCCCTACTGGAAGACCCTACTTCAACAGCAGAAGGCACGAAAGTGGGGGCGGGTGAAAGAGCTACGCGCGGAGTAGGCTGAGGAGCAATAATAGAAATGGGAGCAGTAACAACAATGGGAGCAGTAACAGTAATGGGAACAAAAACAACAATGGGAGCAGAAACAGCAACGGGAGCAATGAACGAAAGCTCCGCAGAAGCAGGAGGAGAGAAAACAGCAATGGGGCTTCATCAGAAACGGTACCAAAACCTTGTTGGAACAGGTGATCAATGGACTCACGAACATGAGAGGGAGTTGTATCTTCGGGAGCGGAAAGTTCTGATTCAGGCACGGGAGGATCAGCAACCGGCGCAGATTCATCGTCAGAGACGAACCTTCTCCTACGTGACCTATGGACCAGCGAACCCTCCTCCTGTTCTTCTTCCTCCTCCAAGGTCCTGGACCCACTTGCCTTCTTTTTCGACGAGGAGGAGTCAATAATGATCTCCTGAGCCTTATCCAGGGACAACTTTGAAGCGGACACAGCCGCAACAGAAATTCCACGAGCAGGAAGCCCTACCAAATGAAAGGGATCAAGTAATGCTCAAAAAGGGAAGAAGTAAAAAAAAAAAACCCCACTTACCATGGGTTTTCACCTTCCAACCAAACATTAAAGAGAGGTATTTCCAAGAATGCTCTTCTAAAGGAGCGATTAACAAAAAAATTTCTACGCAATCATGGAAACTGGAGACATTCTCGATGGTTCCCATGGTTGCTGCAAAAGGAAAAGAAACAGTCACGGTACTGATAGTTTATCGAAAATCAAGAAAAGGAAAGTGAGCAAAACTGTACTCACGTGCAAAGTTCCACTTCTAAGAGAAGGGGAGATTTTCTTCACCTACTAAACCTGCAGTAGGGACAACAACATACCGGACATACCACCCTCTATCCTTGTCATCATCTGGAGTAACTAACACCCTTTTACTCCTAACCATGAGAGTAAACACTCCTTGACGAAATAGCATTAGAGAACAGAGGTGAATAAGATGATTGAAAGTAGAGGGTACGAAAGCTAAATTGGCCAAATACCTGAGGCATGCAACTACTCTCCAAACAAGAGGACCGAGTTGTCCCAAGCAAACTTTTAAGAATCGACAAAACTCAATGATAACAGGGTCGATGGGAGGCTTGAATCCTAATGTGAACGGATAAGTATAAACATAAGAATACCCAGTCGTGTAAGAAGTTATTCTTTGGTTATTGTTAGGAACTACAATAGGAAAATCAGGCTTCCAATAACAATCCCTGCGTACGAGTGACACTAAACCCTATGTTATTTGGGTAGGATAAAGGATAGCACTATCATGTGATGACATGGAAAAAAGCTGCTAACTCATGGCCTGACTATCCTTGGCAAAAGAAAACTCGGGAGGAACAATCTCATCGACTCTCGGCTCACGAAGTGGTTCAATATGTTCTCTACTCTTTGATGAAGATCTAGAAGCCCTAGCCCTCGAAGAAGATGAAGAAATATTAGACCTAGAAGATGACGGAGGAGTAGAATAAGAAGAAGAACCCCTAGAAGGGGTAGAACATAAGCTCCTAAGTCTACCGCCCCTCCTACTCCATGTTGGAGCAGAAGAAGGAGTCAATTAATCTACAATGATGACTTTATTGGATTGCTGGTTTGAAGAAGACATGTTTACAAGAAGGAAGAATTTTCAAAGAAAAAAAAGAAGGTTAGAAGTTTTTCGTGAAAGTAAAGAAAGGAAAATGGGTATTAATACTCGAAGGCGACCGTAAAAAATGGAAAAAACAGTGATGTGAAAGTCATAATTAAAGTTGTCACTTCATGACTGATGCAACCGCAAAAAGCCCTAAAAGGCGCTGAATAATTGCAGAATGAATCCGAGAATGCCATGTGGCACGGGCATTAAATAGAAGTGACAAGAGACGTATACGTTCGGAGACGGATGCAATGGTACAAGTGAAGCGGCGGCAAAATATTCCTGCCATAAATGAGTATCCACTTACCAAATATTTAGCCGATAAATAAATGGTAAGTGGGGGGACTATGTGTACTGGTAAAAATAGGCGTCACAACTGTATTAATTAAGATGAGTAAGCAATCCATGTGGAACAATGAAAACATGACAACTGGATGAGCCTTTACGAAGAGGTACGAGACAAAGAGGAACGGAACAACATACCCATGAGGTAATCAGATGCGGGAATCTCAATCTAATTGAGGAGATGAAGAGACATGGTCAGAATGAATCAAGGCATAATAAAGGGAAGATTCGAGGATCTTCAATCAATGAGCCAAACGTTACATAGTCTTCACGCAACAGTTACGATTAATCATTGTAATGTTACATTAATGCCATTATTAGTCATTAATGCTCAATCACTGAAAAGAGTAGACGTTATATTTAGAAATTTCCTATATAAGGGAGTAAAATATAACTTGTAAGGACATATTCGAATTACTATTGAAATATACTTACTTTTTATGCATATTTACTGCTTTCTATTTACAAGCTTATTTGCAATTATTAGCATACTCTCTTGATTATCAGAAACCCGAGTTCTTCTTAAAATAGCTTTGGCAAAGAATCTAATTCTTTGGTTAAACAGTATCACCTTCAAATATTTGATCAATACCAGGAGGCGCAATATTTTCTTAACTTTGAGTCCTGTAACATTTTTACACCTATTCATTCCTCTCATTTTTTTTTACCATTTCAGATTTACAAAGCCTTGCAAATTCCAATTTAACTCAAATATAAAAAGAGATCTTGTACAATAACAACAAAAAAATCTTATATCTTGAGATAATAAAATACTTATTTCACTTTCTGAGTACCCTGCATCTCTTCTTCTTCTTCATGAGGAAAAAGATCAGTATCACTTTCAAATATTTGATCAAAACCGGGAGGCGCAACATTTTCTCCAACTTTGAGTCCTGCAACATTTTTACACCAATTCGTTCCTCTAAGTTTTTTTACCTTTTCAGATTTACAAAGCCCTGCAAATTCATATTTAAGTCAAATATAAAAATAGTCCTTATACAATAACAACGAAAATATCTTAGAGCTTAAGATAAGAAAATACCTATTTCACTTCTCCGAGTGCCCTGCATCTCTTGTTCTCCATGGGGAAAAAGAGTATCACCTTCAAATGGTTGATCAAAACCAGGAGGCGCAACGCTTTCTCCAACTTTGAGTCCTGCAACATTTTTACACCAATTTGTTCCTCTCAGCTTTTTTTGCCTTATAGATTCAGAAAGCGCTGCAAATTCAAATTTAAGTCAAATATAAAAATAGTTCTTATACAATAACAACAAAAAAAATCTTATAGCTTGAGATAATAAAATACTCATTTCACTTCTCCGAGTGTCCTGCATTATCAAAACTAGGAGGCGCAACATTTTCTCCAACTTTGAGTCCTGCAACAGTTTTACACCAATTCGTTACCTCTCAGTTTTTTTACCTTTTCAGATTCACAAAGCCCTGCAAGTTCCAATTTAAGTCAAACATTAAAAATAGTTCTTATACAATAACAACGAAAAAAATCTTATAGCTTGAGATAATAAAATACTCATTTTACTTCTCCGAGTGCCCTGCATCTCTTCTTCTTTATGAGGAAAAAGAGTGTAATGACCCGGTCCGTCATTCCGTAAGATTAGCCCCGTTTTCCCTATTTCTGCTCTATCATGTGTTGCTTAACATATTTATGTTGTGTTGGGTTGGTTGGTTCGGGTTCGGAGTGGTCGTGGAAAGAATTGAGGCACTTAGTCTCTTAAATTGGCTTAATAGTTGGAAAAGTCAACCGAGAGTTGATTTATAGGTAAACGACCTCGAAATGTGAATTTTATGGTTCAAATAGCTCCGTTGGGTGATTTGGGACTTAGGAGTGTGTTCGGAATATGGTTTTGAGGTCCGAAGTAGAATTAGGATTGAATTGGCGAAATTGAGTTTTTGGCGATTTCCGGTCGGTAGTCGAAAATTAGCTATCAGGGTCGGAATGTAATTTTGGAAGTTGGAACAGGTTCGTAGTGTCATTTTGGATATGTGTGCAAATTTCCAGGTCATTCAGACGAGATTTGGTTAATTTCGGCATCGTTGGTGATTTTTGGAAGTTTGAAGATCCTTAGGCTTGAATCATGGGTTGAATTGATGTTTCAATGATATTTTGGGTGTTTCGAGGATTCGACTAGGTTCGGTGATCATTTATGACTTGTTCGTATTTTTGGTTGAGGTCCCGGGGGCCTCAAGATGAGTTCAGATGGTTGTCGACATGGTTTTTGGCATTATGGAGCTGCTGGTGTAAAGTCTTCTGGTTTTCCGCACCTGCGGAAGGGGGAGCCGTAGGTGCGAGGTCTCTTCTGCGGTTAGGGAGCCGCAGATGCGGATTCTGAGGACCTGAGCCTTTTCCGCAGATGCGGAACTTTTGGTCGCAGGTGCGGACCGCATATGCAGTTCCATTGACCGCAGATGCGAGAATGGGACTTTAAGTGGAATTCCGTCGACGCGCACCTAATACCGCATGTATGGGTTTGCATGTGCGGATAAAAGACCGCAGGTGCGGTTTCTCTGGACAGAAAGTATAAAAATAAGCCTTCGTGAATTTTCGGTTATTTCATCAAAGTTTTCATACAGATTTGAGCTTGAGAGAAGGTTTTGAAGAGGGAAATCAAGGGAACTTCATGGAGGTAAGATTTTTGGACCTAAAACTCATTTCTATGGTGTTATTTGACTGGTTAGGGGTGAAATTTATGGAAAATTAGTGAATAAATTGGGGGTTTAGGGCTTGGGAATTGGAGACTTTAAATTGAGGAATTGAGGGGTCATTTGTGGTTGGATTTTGATGTATTTTAGATGGGTAGACTCGTGGAGAAAAAGGATTCTAGTTTTGTGATTTTTATCGAATTACGAGACATGGGCCCGGGGGTCGGGTTTGGCCAATTTCGGGAATTTTGGTTAATTTTGATAATTTTCGAATGGGATTTTATCCTTAGCATATATTGATGATGTAAATCTTATTTTGGTTAGATTTGGAGAAATCGGAAGCCAAGTCGAGGGGCAAAGGCGTCGCGGATTAGCATTTTGGTCGGTTCGAGGTAAGTAATGATTGTAAATCTAGACCTGAGGGTATAAACCCCGGTATTTCATATTGTTTGATAAATGAGGTGGCACGCATGCTAGGTAACGGGCGTGTGGGCGTGCACCTGTAGGGATTGTGACTTGGTCTGTCCCGTAGCGACTATTACGCCACTTAATTGATTTGAAATCATAAGATATCCCGTATTTTATAGACTTATACTGTGTTTTAGGTTGTACGCCACGTTTGGGGCGCCGACCTGTTTAGATCCTCAGGGGTATTTTTCTACTATTCTTACACTTTTGTGATAGAAAATATGAACTCAGTCATGCTTTATACTTGTTCAGTGTTTATTACTTTTATCACCCTGTTCTAGAATATTAAAAGAGAATTTGAGCTGAGTCCCTGTGATTGGTGGTGAGCTGGGTTGAGTCCCTGAGATTATAATGAGTTGCCCGAGTGGCTTGTGAGGATTACTGAGTGAGGCCAAGAGCCGGGTTTGTGAGGATAGTTAGCGATCGGGCTGCGCGCCGCAGCACTTATTTTATATATATGGACTGGGCTGCATGCCGAGTGAGATGTATATTGGATCGGGTTGCACGTCGCAGCGTTATAGCACTTGGGCTGTAGGAGCCCCTCCCGAAGTATGTACATCCCCAGTGAGCACATTCGACTATGATTTGGATCGAGATGCACGCCGCAACGGATATTATGTGGATTGGGCGGCATGTCGCAACAGTTATATATATATATGGTACATGTTAAGTGAGAGTGCTGAGTGTGAGCATTGACTTATGATAGTGGAGCCACGAGTGACTGAGAGGCTATCCCGAGAGGCTAATATTTTATGAAACCATTATTTTCACTCCCTTTTTACACTAAGCCTCCAATGAAATGGCTGCAACATTTTTTTACACGAGATTTTAATAGAAACTTGGGAGTTTTATGAAACGATCCGAAATGGGGATTTCCTGACTTGGTATACTTATTCTTCTGTTGTTTATCGCATTATTTTTACTAATTTTAAATGCTCGTCATTGCACTCAAGTCTTTAGTTATGGTTGTTACTTATTGAGTTGGCGTACTCACGTTACTCCCTGCACCATGTGTGTAGATCCAGGTACCGGGTCAGAGCGCTAGGTGATTCGCATTTGCTTGGGAGCTCGTTCGGGGATTGAGGTAGCTGTTCTTGTCTGCAACATGCCGTTTTCCCTTCCTATTCTGTTGATTTTACTTATTTCCAGACTTGGATTAGTAAAGAAATGGTATCATATTGTTTTACTCTTTAAATGCTCGTGACGGTTGACTCCATATGTTTGGGGTTGTGTTTTGACCTTGATTATTTTTAATGTTGAATATGCTTAAAAGTAGAACCTTAATGGAATATGAGATAACTATGTTTTAAGCGAAAAGTTTTATTTGTCATTTTCGGTAGATTGGCTAGCCTAGTATCACGATAGGCGCCATCACGACCAGTGTAGGTTTTGGGGTCGTGGTAAGTTTGTATTAGAGCCTAGTTACATAGGACTCACCGGTCATGAGCTGGTTTAGTAGAGTCTTGCGAATCGGTACTATCTTCGAGAGGCTACATAACCCTTTGGAAAAATCTCACATTCTTGAATTATGTCGTGCGAATCTGTTAATTCTAGAACCTATTTGTTTCATTCTGTCACAGATGGTGAGGACACGCGCTTGTTTAACCAAAGAATTAGATTCTCTACCAAAGATATTTTAAGAAGAACACGGGTTTCTGATAACCAAAGAATAAGCTAATAATTGTAAGTAAATTCATAAATAGAAAGCAGTAAGATGCGTAAAAAGTAAGTATATTACAATAGTAGTTCGAACATGTCCTTACAAGTTATATTTTACTCCCTTTTATAGGGAATTGCTTAATATAACGTCTACTCTTTTAAGTGATTGAGCATTAATG
Source organism: Nicotiana undulata (assembly GCA_005239495.1). Lineage (NCBI taxonomy): Eukaryota > Viridiplantae > Streptophyta > Magnoliopsida > Solanales > Solanaceae > Nicotiana > Nicotiana undulata. The sequence continues at coordinate 39,048 of ML291722.1, forward strand.
ACTAATAATGGCATTAATGTAACGTTACAATGATTAATCGTAATTGTTGCGTGAAGATTATGTAACGTTTGACTCATTAATTGAAGATCCCCGAATTTGCCCTTTATTCTGCCTTGATTCATTATGACCGTGTCTCTTCATCTTCTCAATCAGGTTGAGATTCCCGTGTCTGATTACCCCGTGGGTATGCTGTTCCATTCCTCTTTATCACGTACCTCTTCAAAGAGTCCTGTCCAGTTGTCATGATTTCATTGATCCACGTAGATTGCTGAGTCATCACAATTATTACACGTGTGAAGCTCATTTTTACCAATACAGATAGTCCCCCCACTTACCATTTATTTATCGATTAATATTTGGTAAGTGGATACTCATTTATGGCGGGAATATTTTGCCGCCGCTTCACTCGTATCATTGCATCCGTCTCTGACTGTATGCATCGTTTGTCACTTCTATTTAATGCCCGTGCCACGTGGCATTCTCGGATTAGTTCTGCAATTATTCAGTGCCTTTTAGAGCTTTTTGCGGCTACATCAGTCACGAAGTGACAACATCAATTATGACTTTCACATCACTGTTTCTTCCATTTTTTGACGGTTGCCTTCGAGTATAAATACCCCTTTTCCTTTCTTTACTTTCACGAAAAACTTTTAACTCCCTTTCTTTATTTGTAAATTCTTATTCTTTGTAAATATGTCTTCTTCAAACTAGCAATCTAAAAAGGTCATCATCGTAGATGAATTGACTCCCTCTTTTGCTCCAACACGGAGTAGGAGAGGCGGTAGGCTTAGGAGTTTAGGATCTACTCCTTCCAGGGGTTCTTATTTTCTCATATTACTCCCCCATCTTCTTCTAGGTCTACTGCTCCTTTATCTTCTTCAAGGGTCAGGGCTTCTAGATCTTTATCAAAGAGGAGAGAACACAATGAACCACTTAGGGAGCCGAGGGTCGTTGAAATTGTCACTGCAGAGTTTTCTTTCACCAAGGATAGTCAGGCCATGAGTGAACAACTTTCTTCAATGTCTTCGCATGATAGTGCCGACCTTTATCCTACCCAAATAACAGAAGGCTTGGTGTCTCTTGTACGCAATGATTGTTTTTGGAAGCCTGATTTTCCTATTATTGTTCCTAACGATAACCAAAGAATTAGACAAGGCTAGGTATTCTTATGTTTATACATATCCTTTCACAATAGGATTCAAGCCTCCCATCGACCCTGTTATCATCGAGTTTTGTCGATTCTTCAAAAAATTTCTGGGACAAGTCGGTCCTCTTGTTTGGTGAGTTGTCGCGTGCCTTAGGTATTTGGCTAATTTAGCTTCGGTACCCTTCACTTTTCATCATCTTATTCACCTCTATTCTACGATGTTGTTCCGCCAAGGAGTGTTTACTCTCGCGGCTAGGAGTAAAAGAGTGTTAGTTACTCCAGATGATGTCAAAGACTGAGGGTGGTATGTCCGGTATGTTGTTGTCCCTGCTGGAGTTTTAGTAGGTGAAGAAAATCTCCCCTTCCCTGAGAAGTGGAATCTTGCACGCGAGTACAATTTTGCTCACTTTCCTTTCCTTTGCTTTTGATAATTTATCAGTACCGTGACTGTTTCTTTTCTTTGCAGCAATCATGGGAACCGTTGAGAATGTCTCTGGTTTTCATGATTGGGTAGAAAAACTCGTGTTGATTGCTCCTTTAGAAGAACGTTCGTGGAAATACCTCTCTAGGAGGTTTGGATGGAAGGTTAATACCCACGGTAAGCGATGTTTTTTGTTTTTACTTCTTTCTTCGTTTAAGTTTTACCTAATCCCTTTCATTCGGTAGGGTTTGCTGCTCGTGGTATTTCTGATGTGGCTGTGTCCGCTTCAAAGCTGTCCCTGGCAAAGGCCCAGGAGATCATTGTTGGTTGCTCCTCATCGAAAATCAAATCAAGTGGGTCCAAGACCTTAGAGGAGGAAGAGGAAGGGGAGGGTTCGCTGGTCCACAGGTCAAGTAAGAGTAGGGTGGTGTTTGACGACGAGTCTGCACCTGTTGTTGACCCTCCCGTGCCTGAATCAGAACTTTATGCCCTAGAGGATGCAACTCCCTCTCTTGTTCGTGAAACCATTGTTCTCCTGTTCCGTGAAGGTTTTGGTACCATTTCTGACGAAGCCCCTCTTGTTGTTTTCTCTCCTCCTTCTCGTAAAGAACTTCCTTCAATTGCTCCCGTTGTCGTTTATGCTCCTACGGTTGTTCCTGCTCCCGCTGTTGTTTCTGCTTCTTTGCCTACTCTGCCCGTGGCTCCCTTATCCTCCCCCGCTTTTGTGCCTTCTTCTGTAGAAGTAGGGTCTTCCAGCAGTGGGAAGATGAGGTAAGTTACAATAGAGGTTCCAGTGACGGGCAGTCTTTTGAAAAATCGGGCCATGCTGATGTATGCTTAAAGCCGTTGATAGGCCCGACTGAAAAGACTAAGCTGGAAAGCCACAACTTTGTGACGTGGATGAACGAGATCGTGCACTTATCTTTAAAGGTAAAACTTGCTCTTCTTTCGTATGTACTTATATAATTACCGTATCTAACGTATTTTTTTATGTAGATCAATCTTGTGCGCACAGAGTTAATGAAGAGAGTCGTTCAGATGGAGCCGACAACAAAAGACTTCCAAATTGAGGCTGATAATTGGAGGGAGCAGTACGAGGGTCTACAACTTGACATGGAGGCAGTGGAGGAGGAAAAGTGTACCTTAGAGCAGCAAGTTATGGTTATGGCAGCAAAACTGGCCGTTGAGAAGGCGTCTTCGAACCAGGCAGACAAGGACAAAAGTGTCATAGAATCTTCATTTGCAGAGTAGCTTTCCCGTGCCATAGAGGAGATTAGGAGTTTGAAGGCCTTGTTGGACCAGAAGGAGGTGTATTCTGGTGAACTAGTTCAATTTCTCACCCAGACCCAGGAAGACCTCCGTAACTCTTTGGAGAAGGTCCAATTTCTAGAAAAATCCCTCACTCCTTTACAGGCCTCTCACGATGATGTCGTGGCTGAAAGAGATGAGTTAAGAGCTGAAGCTGAACAGTGGGAGGATGATTATGAAGCTCTTGAAGACAAAGCAGCCGTCGATGTTAGCTGCGCTTATCTGAATGCCCGTCTTGACACATTGACGGAAATGGGCCAAAAGGGTTTTGACTTGGAAGCCGAAATTGCTAAAACTGGGGAGACGATTGAGAAGTCACAACAAAGTCAAAATCTCTCTTCACCTGAGGTTGAGGTCCCTGTTGCTCGTGTCTCTCCATCTCAAGCTGCTCCTCCTGCCATCGAAGACAACCCCCCATCTGGAAAAGTTTAAAGAACTTGGTTTTTTTATTTTTTTTATTTGTATCAATTGGTGGTTACCCCCAGTCCCATCAGGGGTAAAGTTGAATCCTATGTAAGTCCCCAACTGAGAACTTAGGGGCAATAAATGTATAAATTAATCCGGCTTAGACTAAGTTAACACTTAGTTTATTTTGCCGTAATATATTAATATCAATATTAGCATGACTTTAGCTTTCTTTGAGTTTTTGTTTCACTCATAAGTATTTGCATGCTTTTTTTTTTGAGGTTTTTGATTTACCTCTGAGTTTTGACTTTGCATTATCAAATGCTTAGATTGTTTGTACCTTTTGTAATAGGCACGGTTTATAAAAGAGGACCCTTTCTTGATTGATACTTAATGAAGAAGAAGTCTCAACTTCATAATGGTGTAAATATACAAAAGAGAGATAGGAATTTCACATGTGTTTCTTTAACAATGTTTTAAAGAAAGTTTTCGCATTGTTTTGAACTTTCATAACATTTCACATGTGTTTGTGTATCGTCTATAACTCATTTTGTAACTATTTTTTCATTCAACAGATTTGATATGAACTTGTACTTGTAACTGTTTTTCTTTTGCAACAGTTTTTTCGAATTAGTACAAGGGAATAACTGATTTTGTTTATAACATTTTTAAATATAAGGGTATGCATTTTTACCCATAACTGTTTTTATTGATAACAATTTTTAAATGAATACAAGGGTAATGCTTTTTCATCTGTAACTGTTTTCGTTCATAACAGTTTTTTGAATAAGTACAAGGATAATGATCTTTCATCCGTAACTATTTTCATTTATAAAAAATTTCTAAATAAGTACAAGGATAATGATCTTTCATCCGTAATTATTTTCATTTACAACAGTTTTGAGTAAGTACAAAGATGTGCATTTTTACCCGTAACTAATATTCTGCCTTTAACCTGAACATTCATTTACATTTACAAATATGTCTTTTGAAACATTCGTTTACATTTACGAATATGTTTTCAAAGGTTTTTGAATCAGGCTTTGTGTTTTGATGCCTTGGCTCTTTGATTTTGCTCATAGTACTTTACTTGGTGGGAAGATGGATCTTCAGGCTCGAGCTTTGACTTTTTGATATTCTTCTTTGCTTCATCTTTGCCTTCCATACTGTATAGTCCCCCAAGTGTTTGATCTTTGAAGAATTAAATCTCGAGCACTTGACTATTCCTTCCCTGTGGTCCTTTTCCTGAAAAGGAAAAACATACGGGACTCGAAGGTATATAGTTTTTAGATGATGACTGCTTAACCCTTTAAAACGTCCATAAGAAAGTTGTAACCCTAGACCGGGAATTCAGTTACTTCATCGTGTCTCTGCAGGTCTAATATCATCATCTGGTGATGGGTTAGCTTTTTGCCTATCATCTAAAATGGTTAGTATAATTTTAACTGTACAAAAGTAAAACCGAATGTAATGATACCTGACCGGGGGTATTCCTTTTACTCAGAAGTAGTACTTCTTCAAATGAACATCATTCCAACTGGTTGGTAAGATTCTACCGTCCATAGCTTCTAGCTCATAAGCGCCTTTCCCAGCGATGCCACGAACTTTGTAAGGTCCTTCCCAATTTGGATTTAGCTTTCCTGCACCAGCCTCCTTCGTTGATTGGAAGACTTTCTTGAGAACGAAGTCCACAATTTTGAAATATCTGAGGTGAGCCTTTCGGTTGTAGTAACGATCTATAATTTATTTTTGGGCTGTCATACGTATTAGTGCAGCTTCTCTTCTTTGCTCGAGCAAATCCAGATTGGTCCTCAACTCGTCGTTATTTGTTTCTTCCGTTGCTGTTGTGATCCTTGTGCTTGGTTCGCCGATTTCCACCAGTATTAAAGCTTCTGCACCATAAACAAGCACGGATGGAGTCTCTCCCGTAGCTATTTTTGTAGTAGTTCTGTAAGCCCATAATACCGATGGTAGCTCATCAGGCCAGTTTCCCTTGGCTTTTTCCAACCGTTTCTTTAGGTTGTTAACGATGACTTTGTTTGTTGACTCGTCTTTCCCATTATCCACGGGGTGATATTGTGATGAAGTGATTCGCTTGATTTGCCAACTTTTGAAGAATTCTGTGATTTGTGAGCCTATGAATTACGAGCCATTGTCACATACGATCTCCTTTGGTATTCTAAAGCGGCATATTATGTTTCGCCATATGAAGCTCTTCACTTCTTTTTATCGCACCTGTTTAAAAGCTTCTGCCTCCACCCACTTTGTGAAATAATCAGTTAATATGAGTAAGAACCGTACCTTTCCTTTAGTTGGGGAAAGGGGTCCCACTATGTCCATGCCCCATTTCATGAATGGCCATGGCAATACCATTGGGTGAAGTAGCTCTGCTGGTCGATGCATGTTGTTAGCAAATCGTTGGCATTTGTCGCATTTAGCTACGAAACTCTCAGCCTCTTCTTCCATTTTGAGCCAATAGTACCCTGCTCTGATTAGGGTTTTGACTAAGGATCTTGCTCCTGAATGGTTTCCGTAGTGTCCTTCATGTACTTCCTTCATCACGAACTCTGTTTGATTGGGTCCGAGGCACTTAGATAAGGGACCTCCAAACATTTTGCGGTATAAAGTATCACGAATGAGGCGGTACCGTGCAACTTTTTGGCAAAGCGCTTGAGCTGCTTTTTTATCCTCGGGTACGGTACCATTCTGCAAAAAAATTAAAATTTCGTTTCTCTAATCCCAGGTTAAATTGTTAAATGTTACCTCACTTTTGTCCTGGTCGATTGCTAAGTGAAATAGGTGTATGAAAATTGCATTGTCTTTATTTGTCACTTCTGCAACTACTGCGAGGTTAACTAATGCATCCGCTTCTGCATTTTCCTCCCTGGGTATTTGCATAACCTTCCATGATTGGATTTGTCTTTCTAGGTCTCGTGCCTTTTCCATATATTGTTGCATCTGAGTCTCTCTAGCAATATAAGTTCCCTGCATCTGGTTTATCAACAATTGAGAGTCGCTTTTGATCACGATCTGCTCGATTGAGAGTTCTCATTCTAGTTCAAGCCCTGCAATGACGACTTCGTACTCTGCTTTATTGTTAGTTATGGGATAACATTTAATAGCTTGTCGTATCTTTTCACCCGTAGGTGATATTAAAACAATTCCCAAGCCAACTCCTTTTACATTAGAAGAGTCGTCAGTAAATAGGGTCCACACACCTGGATTAGCCCCGTTAAAGAGTTGTAACTCTTTTTCCACTTCAAGGATTATGCTAGTATTAAAATCACCGACGAAATCAGCTAAAATTTGAGACTTTATTGCAGTCCAAGGATGATATATTATGTCATGCTCGCTTAATTCTATTGCCCATTTAGCTAATCTCCCTGATAATTCTTGTTTATGCAAAATATTTCTCAATGGGTATGAGGTCACAACAGTGATTGGATGACATTAAAAATATGGTCTTAACTTCCTAGCTTCCATTATTAGAGCTAAGGCTAATTTTTCTAGATGTGGATATCTAGTTTCAACATCTAATAAAGCTTTGCTTACATAATAAATTGGAGATTGTTTACCTTTGTCTTCTCTTACCAGTACTGCACTTACGGCAATTTCTGCAATGGCAAGGTAGACATACAACCTTTCTCCCTCTTTTGGCTTAGACATCAAGGGGGTTTTGATAGATAAGCCTTCAGATGTTTTAGAGCATGTTGACATTCTTCAGTCCATTTGAACTGATTCTGCTTTTTAAGAATTGAAAAGAATTTAAAACTCTTCTCCGAAGACCTGGAGATAAATCTTCCTAAAGGTGCAATTCTTCCTATTAGTCTTTGAACTTCTTTCTTGCTCGTAAGTATATTGGGTATTTCATCAATAACTTTAATTTGATCAGGATTTACTTCTATTCCTCTATTTGATACAAGGAAACCCAAAAACTTACTTGATTCTACGCCAAAGGCGCATTTTTCTGGATTCAGTTTCATATTATACCTACGTAGGATTTCAAAGGTAATTGAAAGATGCTGGAAATGGTCTTCCTCTTGTGTAAAGTTTACCAGCATGTCATCAATGTATACCTCCATTTTTTCCCCTAGATGATCTTGGAACATCTTGGTCACCGGCCTTTGATACGTGGCTCCACCATTTTTCAGGCCAAAAGGTATGACTTCGTAACAATAAGCCCCTTGTTTGTAATAAAGGAAGTTTTTTCCTCGTCTGAGGGATCCATTTTTATCTGATTATAACCAGAGTACGCATCTAGAAAGCTTAACAATTCATGACCTGCAGTGGCATCAATCATTTGATCTATGTACGGTAATGGAAATGAGTCTTTAGAGCATGCTTTATTTAAATCTGTGTAATCTACGCACACTCTCCATTTACCATTCTTTTTGGGCACTACTACAGTATTGGCTAACCAATTAGGATATTTTACCTCATGTATTGAACCAATTTTCAATAGTTTCTATGCCTCTTTGTCGATCACTTGGTTCTTGAATGGTCCCTGCTTTCTTTTCTTTTGCTTGACAGGCACGAATGATGGATCTTCATTTAGTGTATGAGTCATCACTTATGGAGGAATACCTGTCATGTCTGAATGGGACCATGCAAAGCAATCTGCGTTAGCCTTTAAATATTCAATTAACTTACCTCTTCTGCTGGGGCTTAGCCTCCTGCCTATGTGAACTTTTTGTTCAGGCTTCTGCTTGAACAGTGGAACAACTTCGAGCTCGTCCGTAGTTGTTTTAATATGCTCGTCCTCTTCTGGTTCCTGAATGACATCAGGTCTATAATCCATGTCCGTATGTTTTGATACTTCTTCCGTGGTTACTTGGTTCATGTTCTCGTGGCTTTCTTCTTCCGTACCTGTTTGGATAAAAGTTTTTTCCGTACCTATTTTAGCAACAGTTATTTCCGTACCTGTTTGGGAGATTTCCTCATCTTTTGATTCTTCCGCCTCTTCTTTTTTGTTAGAGTGTACTACGGAATTTATATTCCTTGAGGTTTGCTGATCGCCTCAAATTTGTTGAATTCCCCACTTGGAAGGTAATTTAATTACGTAATGTAAGGTAGATGATATTTCTTTCATGTCATGGATCCATGGTCTCCCCATGATTACGTTGTAGGCCATATCAGTATCAATGACTTGGAATCTAGTATTTTTGAGTACTCCTTCTGCATAAGTGCTAAGCTCAATCTCCCCTTTTGTTATGACCGTGGAGTCGTCAAACCCGGATAAGGCTCGTGCTTTTGGTATTACTTGATCCTCCATTAGCATTTCTTCAACAACTCGAAATGATGTTGACTGAGATACCTGGATCAATCAACACTCTTTTTACGTTAGTGTCATGTATAAGTAAGGATATTACCAGTGCGTCGTTGTGTGGAAGCATTAATCCGTTGATATCTGCATCGTCGAATGATATATTGTCTACTTCCATTTCTTCACAAATCCTCTTTCCGTGCGTGATTGTGAATTTTGTTGTTCTTTTGCAGACTACTCCGTTCACCTCCTCGCCTCCATGTATCACGTTCACTGTTCGCTTTGAAGATGGTGGTTTTGGGGGCTCCTACTTGTTCTTCATATATGCTTGTTTACCTTTTTCACTAAACAGTTCTGTTAGATAGCCCTGTCTTAATAATTGTTCTACCTCACCTTGCAATACTCTGCAATCTGATGTTTTGTGTCCATGATCGTTATGGAATTCACACCAGAAGTCTGGATTCCTTCTATTTGGGTTCGACCTCATTTCTTTGGGCCATCGAACCTTATCGCCCATATTTCTTAGTACTGTAATTAATTCAAGTACTTACACTGAAATTGTGGTCTCCAATTCTTGTATTACCTCTATTATGTTCATCCCGATCCTTTCTGGATCTTGATGAGGATAAGCATGTATCTCCATTTGATGGTCTATATTCTGACCGGGCATTTTCAAACCTGGGACGAGTTTCTCGTCCCGAAGGTCCCATATAAGGGTCGTACATGTTCTTACATGTTCTCCTTTCTGGTTTGGAGCGTCTAGAACTGGTTCAATCTTCAGCTTTTGATTTAGAAATGGTGTCTTCTTCTATTCACAACTTGGTGTTATACCTGTTATAGACATCGTTCCATGTCGTGGCTTGGAATTTTCTCAAGCTTTCCTTGAGTCTTCTCGTGGCTTCTGAGCTTTTGTCATTTAAATTGCTTGCAAATGCCATGGCTACCCAATTGTCAAGTACCCTTGGTATCAACATTCTTTCTCGTTGAAACATGTCACCGAATTCACGAAGCAACTATGCGTCTCCTTGTTTTATTTTAAATATGTCTTCCATTCTTTTTTCGACTTTTTGCACACCGGAATGCGCCTTTTATAAAAGAATCTGCAAGCTCAGCAAAAGAGACAATAGAATTTTCAGGTAGAAGATAATACCATGTTAGTGCTCCTTTGGTGAGTGTCTCTCCGAACATCTTAACTAGGACTGACTCAATTTCTTGTTTAGTCAGGTCGTTGCCTTTTACTCCGGTGGTAAAAGCAGTTACATGATCACGAGGATCGGTTGTCCCGTCATACTTGGGAATATCAGGAATTTTGAATTTCTTGGTAATAGACAAGGGTGCTGCACTTGGTTTCCAAGGTTGTTGAGAATATCTATCAACATCAATGCCTTTGATGACATGTGGTACTCCAAGAATTTGCTCGATCCGATCATTTTGTTCCTTCACATGTTTCTGCAAGGTTAGTAATAAAGATTGTAATTCTTGATTATTGGACATACTTGGTCTTTCTTCGAGGGACTCATTTAGAGTGCCTCCACTTCCTGAGTTTGCTAATGCGAATTGTGGATTTTCCACAGTTACGGTGTTATTAGGAGGAGGTGTTGGTGATGCAGCTGGCAGTTCCCTCATGAAAGCTTGTAAGGCCTGAGTCACATATTCACCAACCATTTGCTTCACTTGATTTTGTTCTCCAGTTTGTTCATTTCCATTGTGATTATTATTGTGAGTCGTAGATCTATCTGGGGGATTTTCCCTTGAGCCTCGTGGAGTTCCTGAAGGTGATGGAACTGGAGTTCCAGTCCTCTGTTGGTTGTTGTCGTTCGAAAAATCTCACATTCTTGAATTCTTTCGTGCGAATCCATTAATTCTAGAAACTATTTGTTTCATTCTCTCACAGATGGTGAGGACACGCGCTTGTTTAACCAAAGAATTAGATTCTATGCCAAAACTATTTTAAGAAGAACACGGGTTTCTGATAACCAAAGAATAAGCTAATAATTGTAAGTAAATTCGTAAATAGAAAGCAGTAAGAAGCGTTAAAAGAAAGTATATTAATATAGTAGTTCGAACGTGTCCTTACAAGTTATATTTTACTCCCTTTTATAGGGAATTTATTAACGTAACGTCTACTCTTTTCAGTGATTGAGCATTAGTGACTAATAATGGCATTAATGTAACATTACAATGATTAATCCTAACTGTTGCATGAAGATTATGTAACGCTTGGATCATTAATTGAAGATCCCCGAATCTGTCCTTTATCCTACCTTGAATCATTCTGACCGTGTCTCTTCATCTTCTCAATCAGGTTGAGATTCCCGTGTCTGATTACCCCGTGGGTATGCTGTTCCATTCCTCTTTATCTCGTACCTCTTCAAAGAGTTCCGTCCATTTGTCATGATTTCATTGCTCCACATAGATTGCTGAGTCATCACAATTATTATACCTGTGAAGCTCATTTTTACCAATACAGCGCTACCGATCATGGTGACCAGACACCAGCTAGACCAACAAGAGGTCGAGGTCGTGGTATAGGTAGAGGTACAGCCCGTGCAGCAGCCGGGGCAGTACCCGTAGATCCACCAATTGTTCAGGACCAGGTCCCCGCCGCAGATGTTCTAGCAGAACAGGCTCAGGCACCGGCAATTCCTATTATGATTCCTGGTCTTCAAGAGACCCTAGCTCAGGTTTTGACTGAGTGCACCAGTCTTGCACAAGCAGCCGTTGTCTCTACTACTGCCGCTACTTCTCAGGCCGGGGGAGGCACTCAGACTCTAGCTGCCCGGACACCTAAGCAGGTTACTCAGGGGCTCTTGACACTGGGGGTAGCTCCAGTATAACCGGTTGCCCTAGCTCAAGATTTGGTGATTCCAGTCGTGCTAGATGACGAGTAGCGCATGTTGGAGTGATTTGGTAGACTTGAGCCTCCGATATTCAGTGGTGTTGAGGGCGAGGATGCCTAGGGTTTCTTAGACAAGTGTCATAGGATGCTTCGTATATCAGGAATATTGGAGACTAGTGGGGTCTCGTTCAGTACCTTCCAGTTCTCAGGGGTTTCTTTTACTTGGTGGGAGTCTTACGAGAGGCGTAGGCCTGTTGGTGCAACACCCCTTACTTGGTAGAAATTCTACACTCTCTTTTTAGAGAAGTATGTTCCACAGTATCACAAAGAGGAGCTGAGTCGACAGTTTGAGCATTTGCGTCAGGGTGAGTTGTCAGTGACACATTATGAGATGAGGTTTTCAGTGCTTGCCTGACATGCTTCAGAGTTGGTCCCTTCTGAGAGGGAGAGAGAGAGAGAGAGAGAGAGAGAGAGAGAGAGAGAGAGAGAGAGAGAGAGAGAGAGAGGATCAGGAGATCGTTGATGGTCTCACTTATCAGCTTTGTATGCTGATGACTACAGAGATGGTATCGGGTGCCACTTTTGAGCAGGTTGTGGATAATGCTCGGGATATTGAGGCAGTTCGTCGTCAGGAGCGTGATGAGAGGGAGGCCAAGATGCCTTGAGGATCTGGTAGTTTCAGTAGTGCTCTTTCTAGAGTTCAGTTTCAGTAGAGCAGAGGCCACTCATTTAGGACTCCTCAGTCAGTTTTCCCAGCTTATAGTGGTGCATCCTCGGGGCAGGGTCCCTGCAGTTCTCATCCGGACCGTTCTTCATTTAGTGCTCTTCTAGCCTAGAGTTCACGCCAAGCACTATTAGTTCAGGGTTCCTCTATGCATGGTTCTTCTAGTGGCTATACTGGTGCTAAGGGTTCCCTTTAGTCCCCGTATCCCGCACCAGGGAGTTGTTATGAGTATGGGGAGTTCGGGAATATGAGGAGACAATGTCCTAATTTTCTTGGGGGCTATCTCAGTAGAGGAGTCAGCCCTCGACTTCTGCTCCAGTTACTTCACCACCTGCCCAGGCAACTAGGGGTGGGGTTAGACAGCTAGAGGCCGCCCTAGAGGGGGAGGTCGATTAGGTGGAGGTCAGGATCGTTTTTATGCACTTCCAGCCAGACCAGATGCTATGGCCTCAGATGTAGTGATTACATGTATTGTCTCAGTCTGTCACCGAGATGTTTCGATCTTATTTGATCCTAGTTCCACGTTTTCTTATGTTTCATCATACTTTGCTCATTTTCTAGATATGCCTTGTGAGTATTTAGTTACATATGTTCATGTATCGATTCCGGTGGGCGATACTATAGTTGTGGACCGTGTGTATCCGTCATGTGTGATATCTATTGGGGGTCTGGAGACCCGAGTGGATCTGTTGTTGCTTAGCATGGTTGATTTTGATGTGATATTGGGCATGGATTGGATATCTCCGTGTCATTCTTTTCTTGATTGTCATGCTAAGACCGTGACCTTAGCTATGCCAGGATTTCCGAGGGTTGAGTGGCGAGGTTCTATTGAGTATGTGCCTAGTAGGGTGATTTGCTACCTGAAGGCCTAGCGTATGGTGGAAAAGGGGTGTTTATCATATTTGACTTTTGTGAGGGATGTAAGTGTTGAGACTCCCACTATTGATTCGATTCGTGTAGTCCGTGATTTTCTGGTCGCGTTCCTTCCAGACCTGCCAGGCATGCCACCTGACAGGGATATTTATTTTGGTATTGATCTAGTGTCAGGCACTCAGCCTATTTCTATTCCACCTTATCGTATGGCACCAACGGAGTTGAAGGAATTGAAAGAGCATCTTTAGGAACTCCTAGATAAGGGGTTCATTCGGCCTAGTGTGTCACCTTGGGGTGCACCGGTGTTTTTTGTGAAGAAAAAGGACGGTTCTATGCGTATATGTATTGATTATCGACAGTTGAACAAGGTTACAGTCAAGAATAAGTATCCTTTGCCTCGTATTTATTATTTGTTTGACCATGTTCAAGGAGCCAGAGTGTTCTCTAAGAATGACTTGAGATCCGGTATCATCAGCTGAAGATTCAGGATTATGATATTCCCAAGACAACTTTCAGAACTCGTTATGGTCATTATGAGTTTATGGTGATGTCCTTTGGGCTGACCAATTCCCCAACAGCGTTCATGCATTTGATGAACAACGTGTTTCAGCTGTATTTGGATTCCTTTTGTTATTGTTTTCATTGATGAGATCCTAGTATATTTTCGAAGCCAAGAGGAGCATGCTCATTATTTGAGAGTTTTATTACAGAGATTGAGGGAGGAGAAGCTTTATGCAAAGTTCTCCAAGTGCGAGTTTTGGCTTGGTTCAATAGCTTTCTTGGGGCACGTGGTGTCCAGTGAGGGTATTCAGGTTGATCCGAAGAAGATAGAGGCGATGCAGAGTTGGCCAAGACCGTCCTCAGCTACAGAGATTAGGAGCTTCTTTTGTTTGGCGGGGTACTACCGTAACTATGTGGAGGGGTTTTCTTCTATTTCTTCGCCCTTGACCAGACTGACTCAGAAAGGTGCTCCATTCAGGTGGTCAAATGAGTGTGAGGAGATCTTTCAGAAGCTCAAGGCTTCTTTGACCTCAGCTCCAGTGTTAGTATTGTCATCAGCTTTAGGTTCTTATACCGTGTATTGTGATGCCTCGAGCATAGGCTTTGGTTGTGTTTTGATGCAGGATGGTAGGTTGATTGCCTACGCCTCGCGCCAGTTAAAGACTCATGAGAAGAATTATCCCGTACATGATCTCGAGCTAGCATCCATTGTTCACGCCTTGAAGATTTGGCGTCATTATTTATATGGGGTACATTGTGAGGTTTTCACTAATCACCTTAGTCTGCAGCATCTGTTTAAGTAGAAGGCTTCGAATTTGCATCAGAGGAGATGGCTGGAGCTTCTCAAGGACTATGATATCACTATTCTATACCTTTCGGGGAAGGCCAATGTAGTGGCCGATGCCTTGAGTCGCAGAGCAGAGAATTTGGGGAGTTTAGCATATCTTCCAGCATCAGAGAGACCATTAGCACTTGATGTTCGGGCCTTAGCGGGTTAGTTGGTGAGATTGGATCTATCAAAGCCCCGTCGAGTATTGGCTCGTGTAGCCTCCAGGTCTTCTCTTTATGACCGGATCAGAGAGTGCCATTATGATGACCCACACTTGCTTGTTCTTCGGGATAGAGTCCGGCGAGGTGATGACAGGGATGTGGTTATTGCTGAGGATGGTGTTATGAGGATGCAGGGTCGGATATGTGTGCCTAATATGGATGGGCTTCGAGAGTTGATTCTAGCAGAGGCCCACAGCTCGCGGTATTCCATCCATCCGGATGCCGCAAAGATGTGTCAGGATCTGAAACAACACTATTGGTGGAGGCAGATGAAGAAGGATATTGTTGAGTTTATAGCTCGGTATCTCAACTGTCAGCAGGTCAAGTATGAGCACTAGAGACCAGATGGGTTGCATCAAAGGTTGGATATTCCGAAGTGGAAGTGGGAGCGGATCACCATGGACTTTGTAGTTGGGCTCCCACGGACTTTGAGGAAGTTCGATGCTATATGGGTTATTGTGGATCGACTGACCAAGTCCGCGCACTTCATTCCTGTTGGTACTACCTATTCTTCGGAGCGATTAACTGAGATTTATATCCGAGATATAGTCCGATTGCATGATGTTCAAGTTTTATCATTTCTGAAAGAGGTACTCATTTCACATCTCAGTTTTGGAGGGTTGTGCAGAGAGAGTTGGGTACTAAGGTCGGGTTGAGCACAACATTTCATTGTCAAACAGACGGGCAGTCAGAGCGCACTATTCAGATTCTGGAGGACATGTTGCGTGCTTGTGTCAACGATTTTGGGGGTTCTTGGGACCAGTTCCTGCCACTCGCGTGATGCCTTTTATCCAGATGGCTCCGTATGAGGCTTTATATGGTAGGAGGTGTAGGTCTCCAGTTGGTTGGTTTTAGCCGGGTGAGGCCAGGCTATTAGGCACAAATTTGGTACAGGATGCGTTGGATAAGGTGAAGTTGATTTAGGAGCGGCTTCGCACGACGCAGTCTAGGCAGAAGAGTTATGTGGACCGGAAGATCCGGGATGTGTCCTTCATGGTTGGGGAGAAGGTTCTGCTGAAGGTGTCACCCATGAAGGGTGTTATGCACTTCGGGAAGAGTCCTCGGTTCATTGGGCATTTTGAGGTGCTACAGAGGGTTGGAGAGGTGGCTTATAGACTTGATTTTCCACTCGGCCTACGAGTGTTCATCTGGTATTTCATTTTTCCATGCTCCGAAAGTATGTTGGTGACCCGTCTCATGTTTTAGACTTCAGCCCGGTTCATCTTGAGGGTGATATGTTGTATGACGTAGAGCCAGTGGCTATTTTGGGTCGGCAGGTCAGAACGTTGAGGTCTAAGGATATAGATTCAGTGAAGGTGCAGTGGAGAGGGAAACCAGTGGAGGAGGCCACTTGGGAGACCGAGCGGGATATGCGGATCAGATATCCTCACTTATTTGAGACTCGAGGCATGTTTCTATACCCGTTCGAGGACGAACGTTTGTTTAAGAAGGGGAGAATGTAACAACCCGGTCGGTCGTTCCATAATATTAGCCTTGTTTTCCCTGTTTCTGTTCTATCATGTGTTGCTTAACATATTTATGTTGTGTTGGGTCAGTTGGTTCGGGTTTGGAGTGGTCGTGGAGAGAATTGAGACACTTAGTCTCTTAAATTGGCTTAATAGTTGGAAAAGTCAACCGGGAGTTGACTTATAGGTAAGCGACCTCGGAATGTGAATTTTATGGTTCGAATTGCCCCTTTAGGTGATTTGGGACTTAGGAGTGTGTTCAGAATGTGGTTTTAAGGTCAGGAGTAGAATTAGGCTTGAATTGGCGAAATTGAGTTTTTGGCGATTTTCAGTCGGCAGTGGAAAATTAGCTATCAGGGTCAGAATGGAATTCCGGAAGTTGGAACAGGTTTGTAGTGTCATTTTGGATATGTGTGCAAAATTTTAGGTCATTTGGACGAGATTTGGTTAGTTTCGGCATCGTTGGTGATTTTTGAAAGTTTGAAGATCCTTAGGCTTGAATCATGGGTTGAATTGGTGTTTCGATGTTATTTTGGGTGTTACGAAGATTCGACTAGATTCGGGTGATCATTTATGACTTGTTCGTATTTTTAGTTGAGGTCTCGGGGGCCTCAGGATGAGTTCGGATGGTTGTCGGCATGGTTTTTGGCATTATGGAGCTGCTGGTGTAAAGTGTTTTGGTTTTCCGCACCTGCGGAAGGGGGAGCCGCAAGTGCGAGGTCGCTTCTGCGGTTAGGGAGCCACAGATGCAGATTCTGAGGAGCTGAGCCTTTTCCGCAGATGCGGAACTTTTTGTTGCAGGTGCGGACCGCAGATGCGGTTGCATTGACCGCAGATGCGAGAATAGGACTTTAAGTGGAATTCCACAGAAGTGCACCTGGGTCCGCAAGTGCGAAAGTGTAAAAAGAAGCCTTCGCGAATTATGGGCTATTTCATCGAAGTTTTCATATGGATTTGAGCTTGAGAGAAGGTTTTGAAGAGGGAAATCAAGGGAACTTTGTGGAGCTAAGATTTCTGGACCGAAAACTCATTTCTATGGTGTTATTTGACTGATTAGGGGTGATATTTATGGAAATTTAGTGACTAGATTGGGAGTTTAGGGCTTGGGAATTGGAGACATTAAATTGAGGATTTGAGGGAATTGAAGACATATGGGAAGAATCGTGGAAGGAAAAGGATACTAGTTTTGTGATTTTTAACGAATTTCGAGACGTGGGACCGAGGTTCAGGTTTGGCCAATTTCGGCAATTTTGGTTAATTTTGATAATTTTCGAATGGGATTTGATCCTTAGCATATATTGATGATGTAAATCTGATTTTGGTTAGATTTGGATAAATCGAAAGCCGAGTCGAGTGGCAAAGACGTCGTGGATTAGCATTTTGGCCGGTTCGAGGTAAGTAACGATTGTAAATCTAGACCTGAGGTTATTAAACCCCGGTATTTCATATTGTTTGATAAATGAGGTGACGCGCATGCTAGGTGACGGGCGTGTGGGAGTGCTTCTATAGGGATTGTGTCTTGGTCCGTCCCGTAGTGACTATTATGCCGCTTAATTGATTTGAAATCATAAGATATCCCATATTTTATAGACTTATACTATGTTTTGGGTTGTACGCCTCGTTTGGGGCCTTGTGCCGACCTATTTAGACCCTTAGGGGTATTTTTCTACTATTCTCACACTATTTTGATAGAAAATATGAACTAAGTCATGCTTTATACTTGTTCACTGTTTATTACTTTTATCACCCTGTTCTAGAATATTGAAAGCAATTTGGGCTGAGTCCCTGTGATTTGTGGTGAGTTGGGTTGAGTCCCTGAGATTTGTAATGGTTTGCCCGAGTGGCTTGTGAGGATGACTGAGTGAGGCCGAGAGCCGGGTTTGTGAGGATAGTTAGCGATCGGGCTGCGTGAAGCAACACTTATTTTATATGTATGGATCGGGTTGCACGCCGTAGCGAGATGTATATTGGATCGGGCTGCACGCTGCAGCGATATAGCGCTTGGGCTGTAGGAGCCCCTCCTGGAGTCTGTACACCCCCAGTGAGCGCGGTCGACTTTGAATTGGATCGGGCTGCATGTCACAACGGATATTATGTGGATCGGGTTGCACGTCGCAGCGGTTATATATATATATATATATATATATATATATATATATATATATATATATATATATATATATATATATATATATATATATATATATATATATATATATATGGTACCTATTGAGTGAGAGTGCTGAGTGTGAACATTGACTTATGATAGTGGAACCACGAGTGACTGAGAGGCTAGCCCGAGAGGATAATAGTTATGAAACCATTGCTTTCACTCCCTTTTTACACTAAGCCTCCAATGAAACAGCTGTAACATTGTTTTACACGAGATTTTAATAGAAACTTGGGATTTTTATGAAAAGATTCGAAATGGGGACTTCCTGACTTGGTATACTTATTCTTCTGCTGTTTATCTCATGCTTTTTACTGATTTTAAATGCCCGTCATTGCACTCAAGTCTTTAGTTATGGTTGTTACTTACTAAGTTGGCGTACTCACGTTACTCCCTGCACTATGTGTGCAGATCTAGGTACCGGGTCAGAGCGCTATCTGATTCGCATTTGCTTGGGAGCTTGTTCGTGGATTGAGGTAGCTGTTCGGCGTCCGCAACATGCCGTTTTCCTTTCCTATTATGTTGATTTTACTTATTTCTAGACTTGAATTAGTAAAGAAATGGTATCACATTATTTTACTCTTTTGATGCTCGTGACGGTTGACTCCAGATGTTTGGGGCTGTGTTTAGACCTTGATTATTTTTATTTTTGAATATGCTTAAAAGTAGAACCTTAATGGAATATGAGATAACCTATGCTTTAAACAGAATATTTTATTTGTCATTTTTGGTAGATTTGCTAGCCTAGTATCACGATAGGCGCCACACGGCCAGTGTAGGTTTGGGGTCGTGACAAAGAGTATCACCTTCAAATATTTAATCAAAACCAAAAGGTGCAAGACTATCATCATGAGTTAGGTTATTCAGATCAGAAGCTAATACATTAAAAGCTTTGCTTTTTCCAATCAAACCTCGTTGTTCAGCATTTACTCTTACAGAACCCAATGCTCCGAAGCTCTGTCCTCGCCCCTTGCTAAGGTACCAGGTGAAACGTACACATGGTTAATAGTCTTCGAACTTGATTCCATTTTAGACTTATGATATTTTGATGGATTCATGTCAACCTAGCACAAAATGAAATCGAGTAACAGATGTCTATAATGTCAGTATTATCATATATGAACATATGAAGGTCTTTGAAAGAAGCTAGGAAGTTACATGGTGATAGACAACAGTTATAAAGATAATTTACAAAAACATGACGCATAGAAACCTGGAGATAAACAAATATTTAGCAAGTCATATTAATCATATAAGAACATATAATCAGTTAAGAGAAAATCCACTGGCATAGTTTTAGAATCTTTTGCTGAACTTTTAAATCAAATGGAATCCAGTATGAAACTTCCCTCATCACAAGTGAGTTGCCTAATTAAATAAAGGAGTTGATAAATATCCAAACCTTCTGTCACGACCCAAATTCCAACCCTCCGGATCCTGATGGCGCCTAACACCATACTTGCTAGGTAAACCAATGTTAGAGATATTCAACCTTTAAAACAATCAAAATATAATACACTCTACTATTATCCGATAAATGGATCCAGAATAATATGTGAAATAATGAAATGAAACTCGAGCTAATACTAATATCTAACTACCCAGGAATTTGGAGTCACAATTCACGAACTACTAAAGAATACTACAAGTAATTGGCTCAAGAAATAGTGTATAACTGTTTTGAGTCAAATAAAACAGTAACTAAATAATGCAGAGAAGACTCCAGGAATCTGCGGACGCCAGCAGATCTACCTCGTGTCTCCGTGCGAATGATCAGCTATTACTCGAAATTAACTCTGACCGGAACCTGGATCTGCATAAGAAGTGCAGAGTGCATTATCAGTAAGACCGACCCCATGTATTGGTATGTGCCGAGCCTAACCTCGGCGAAGTAGTGACGAGGTTATGACAAGACACCACATAAAAACCTAGACATATAAAATCATGCTAGCAGAAATAACAACAAATAAAGGGTTAAAACCAGAATTAATGGGAAGCGATCATATTGTGGGGAATTTTATCATAAGGAGTGAGATAACGAAAAGACAGATATAAACAACAGTAAACAAACAAAATTGAGCAATTAGAGTGGAATGGAAATTTGCACGGCATCACCCTTCGTGCTTTTACTCTCAACCTCACCATATAATGAATAAGAATGCACGGCATCACCCTTCGTGATTTTACTCTCATCCTCACCAGATTATAAATAAGAATGAACGGCATCACCCTTTGTTATTTACTCTCGGCCTCACCATAATATAAATCATGCACGGCATCACCCTTCGGGCTTTACACGCTTCCTCACGGTATAATATAAACGAATAATGCACGTCATCACCCTTTGTGCTTTACACTCTTTCTCACCAATCACAGAATCATCAATGTCACGACCCGATATACCCTTAGAAAGGTATCGTGACGGCACCTAGTCTCTACGACTAGGTAAGCCTTTTGCGGATAATCTTAATTAAATATAATAAAAATTAAAGACAGGAAAGGAAAATCTAAATAAGCATAACAACGCCACCCGGCATGTACAAATATACCCCAAGACCCGGATTGTCACTATAAAGTCACAAGCTTCTATACTATTGTATATCCAAACAAAGAAAACGAAAAGTACATAGTAAATGTCTCTATAAGATAGAAGGGAATGTGACTCGGAGGATTTTGCGGACGCAACAGAAATACCTTACGGTCTCCTGGTAACAGCTGCAATGACTAGCCACGTGAAGGATAACTTGTACCTGGATCTGCACACGCAAAACATGTGCAGGAAAGGGCATGAGTACACCACATTTAGTACCCAGTAAGTGCCAAGCCTAACCCCAGTCGAGTAGTGACGAGGTCAGGTTAAGGCTCTTCTGGATTTCTAAATAAATCAATTTAAATAGTACGAAAGAGAACTAATTTCTATAGTAAGCAGTTAAAAATAATAATCTAAAATAAAACAGTAAAATGGAGCCCTTGGCTCAGCACACATATCACAAAGTGGAATCTCCCGGGATACCGTCCCGTAGTTCCAAATATTAATATGCAGTACAGGGGGGATCTCCCAGAATACGTCCGTAGTCCCCAATTTAAATATGCAGTACATGGGGGATCTCCCAGAATACATTCGTAGTCCCCAATTTAAATATGCAGTGCTGGGGGGATGTTCCAGAATACGTCTGTAGTCCCCAATTTAAATATGCAATGCTAAGTAAATGACGATAATCATCAATTTTAACAGTTCATCTAAACAAAGGTAGGAAAACAGGGAAAAACTAACTAAACATGTCACACAGAGTGTCAATTAGGCAATTTAATATGAAAACAAATAAGCATACTTCCCTAATATTAGATAAAAAGGTAAACACTTTGAAGTAACGTAATAGGAGAACAAAACAATTTATAATCTCGAAGGAAAAATGGGATTTTGGCAAGAATAGCCCGTGTACGTACACGGCACCACCAAAATAATTTATGCCAAAAAAACCTAAGGGAAAGTACCTAACACAGAGTTAGGCAAGACACTTACCTCGACTGCTCAACTTAACTCGAAATCACGTCCTTGCCACGAGTACCTGACTCCAAATGGCCTAAATCTATTCAATTCTATTGCATAATGTAAATATAACTTTAAGAAATTAATTTAACTAATTAATTCGAAGCTAATACGCGAAATTAAGAAAATAGCCCCAAAAAGTCCCCCGGGCCCAGGTCTCAAAATCGGGTAAGAATTTTAAATTCTGGACACCCATTCGCTCACGAGTCTAAGCATACCAAAATTACTCAAATCTGATACCAAAGTCTCGATCAAAACCCAAAAACTCGGACTAAGAACTTTACTCAATATTTCCCAAATTTTCACTCCAAAGTCGAAATTAAAGGATGAAATTAAGCATAGATTCGTGGAAATTAATCAAAACCAAGTAATAATTACTTACCCAAAACACCCAGGTGAAACTCTCTCCAAACATTTCCAATCCCCGAGCTCCCACGTTCAAATTATGAAATTTAGCTAAAACCCTCGATTTGAGTCTTTTAATTCTGCCCAGGTATGCATTCACTGTGATCGCGGAAACGCAGTCGCGATCGCGAAGAGAAAAAACACACGCGCCTCAGATTACACTACGCGAACGCGGTTCATTACCCCCCCCCCCCCCGCCCCACCCCACCCCCCCCACCTCCCACCACCCGCGGAACTGAAACTATAAAANGACAGCGTAGATGAACTCTTAAATCCACTGCTGCCTCCGCTATTCTACGCGAACGCAACCTAGCCCACGCGTTGGCGATTCAATACTGGCCATACCTACGCATTCGCATACACCCTCATACGAACACGAAGAAAAACGTTTCCCCTGGCCCATATTAGCCTACGCGATCGCAGATCCCTTCACGCGATCGCATAGAAGGAAACCAGCACCAGCTAAATCTGATCTTTTTTAAGTCCGAAAGTTAGCCCGTTGATGTGATGACCCAAGGGATCATTTTACGAATTTAGACTCCGTTCTAGGCTTATTAGCCATAAAATGGTTTTTTTTAAATACCTCAATTTGCATGCACAGTCCGGGAAACCGGAAAGCTTTTATGTGAAAATATGAGAAATAGTAATTTCTGAAGTTAAAATCTGATTATAGTTGACTTTGGTCAATTTTTTTAGTAAACGGACCCGTATCTGTGTTTCGATGATCTCGGGAGGTCCGCAGTAAAATTCAAAACTTGGAAGTATGCTCGGAAATGAATTCCGAGGTTCCAAGCCTTAGAAAACATTTTTTGAAGAAAATTATTCTACTGGTTAATTCAAGAAATAAAATAATATGTGAAATATATGATACCGGTCCCGTATTTTGGTTGTGGAGCTCGGAACAAGTTCGTTATGTTATGTAAGTACTATATGTGATGTTTCAAGAGAATCGGAGTTGATTTGATGTAATTCAGACATCCGGTTGAAAAGTTAAGAATTTGAGTGTTCTTGAGGAAATCTTGAGTTTTGAGGCTAAATCTATAGATTTTGATGTTATTTTGATGATTTGATTGCACGAGCAAGTCAGTGTGATGTTTTTAGACTTGTGTGCATGTTTAGTTTGGTGCCACAAAGGCTCGGGTGAGTTTCAGGTAGGCTACGGAGCGTCTATACTTAGAAAAAATACCCAACAGCTGAACATCTGGTGTGCGGGCCTCAGATCTCGCATTTGTGAGGCCGGGCTTCGCAAATGCGAAGCCAATGGCCAGCCTCATATCTCGCAAAAGCGAGGTCCTGGGTCGCAAATGCGAAGGACCCTGTTCGTAAATACGAGGTCCTGTTCGCATTTACGATATCTCTCCAGAAAGCCAAGGGTTCGCAAATGCCAACTCCAGTTCGCAAATGTGAGACCCCCAGCCTGTTATATCATCTTTTTGACGGGAGTTTCACTTCTTTTTCAATTTTCTAAAACCCTAAACCTCCATAGGCGATTTTCCAAAGACCCAAACTTCTCCGAACCATTGGTAAGTGGTCTCTAACTAATTTCTTTCAATTCTTAACAACTTTTAACAAGATTACAATAAAAAATCTAGAGTTTTCATGGTAAAAATTTGGGTTTTGGGTACAACTTAGAAATTTCAAATTTTGGGGAATTGGACCTCGAATTGAGGTCGGATTCCAACACCATTTGTATATCCGGGCTCGGAGGAGATTGGGTAAACGGGTTTTGGTCCGAACCTCGAGTTTAGACCAAGCGGGTCCGGGGTCGATTTTTTAATTTGAATAGGAAAACTTAGGAAAACCATTGTTTTTTAATAAAGATGGTTCCTTTAGGCTATGATTGATAACATTGAACGAATTGTGAATAGATTCAAGCGTGTTAGAAGAAAATTCTAAAGGAAAGGCAGTGCTAGAGCAATGAAGTGCTTGTTAGATCGAGGTAAGTGCTTGGTTTAACATTGACTTAAGGGAATAGGAATCTCCAACTTGATTGTTATGTGAAATTGCATGCGTGTAGTGTATAGGTGAGGTGACGAGTACCTATGCACTACCAAATTGTTGTTCAACATGATCCTTTTTTTCGGTTCCCATTTATTTGCTCCCTGGCTTAACTGTTTTATGATTATTGAGGTTTACATGGCTACTTGGGTTCATTGGATTATTGCTACTTATTGTTGCAAGTGTGTTAAAAGTGTTGGTTGTTCTCTTGATTTTGTTATGGAAAATAAAGACTGAGTTGGATTGACAACGTTACGGTATTTACATACAATCTGGTTGGTTTTATTATGATATGATGTCAGTTAAAGCTTATGAGATATACTGTTTTCTGCTTATAATTGTTGAGACAAAAAAATGTTGTGAAAAGCTTGGCCTGAATTGTGAAAGTTATATATATATATATATATATATGACTGTGATAAGGGTGGACAGGGAAATATATATATATATGACTGTGATAAGGGTGGACAGGGAAAATATAAATATATGATTGTGGTAAAGGAGGATACTTGTGTTTTACTGAATTTCAATGATATTTTATTGGTTCTGAAACTCAAGGATTTGAAGCTTACAGATTTGAAAAATTACTGTTCTACTCTATTATCTTTCGTATTCCGTACTTACTACTATTTTGAAAGTCATAACCTTGGAAATTCTTCTGGAAAGTTATGTGGGATTTTGGTTACAGTTGAGTCCTGGGATATGCGACGGAGTATTTTACTTATTGTTACAGTTTATCTTTCTTGTTGGTGCAGAATTGTGTTATTGCGTTATTATATGAATTTATTGTCACAGGTTAAGTTATAATTTCCCCACCTTAGCCTCGTCCCTACTTCGTCGATGTTAGGCTCGGCGCTTACTCAGTACATTTGGTCGGTTGTACTGATACTACACTCTGCACTCTTTTGTGCAGATCCAGGTACTGGCCAGCAGTAGAGGCTTTTAGTAGCGGCAATCCATATTCCGGAGACACGAGGTATATCTGTCGGCGTTTGCAGATCCCGAGAGTCTTCTCTTAGCTCGTAGAGACTGTTTTACATTTTCTCCAGATAGTTATATTATTTCTTTCGGCCCGTTATTTGTAGTAGTTTTAGAAGTTTGTGAATTGTTACACCAGTCCCTAGGGTAGCCTTAGAGTTATTTATATAATTAGTTTGTGGCTCGGTTTATTTATTCATTTGTTATTTTATTCTTGGAGTTATTCATTGGAAACCATTAGATTAAGTTTACTTCAAATTTATTTTATTGTGCTTAAGTAAGTAAATAAAGGAAAAATAGTTAATCGAATTCTAACATTGGCATGCCTAGCAAGTGTGGTGTTAGGCGCCATCACGATCCCTAAGGTTGGGATTTGGGTCGTGATAGTTGAGCATCCGAAATACACCCGAGGCCCCCAAGACCTCAACCAAATCTACCAACCAGTCTTAATACCTCATTCGAACTTAGTCGAGCCTTCAAATCACATCGCATAACACCAAAAACAAGAATTACACATGAATTCAAGCCTAAGAACTTAGCAACTTTTCCAAATTCCACAAACGAGGCTGAAACATGTCAAAACTACTTCGAATGACCTCAAACACTACAGACCTACAACCACTTTCGGAATCCCATTCCGAGCTCGATATTTTTCACTTATCGGTCGAAATCACCGAAATTCTAACTTTTGCCAATTCAAGCCTTAATCTATTACAGACCTCAAAAACACACTCTATATGCGCTCCTAACCCCGAAATGACCCAACGGAGCTAACAAAGTCGACATAATTCCATTCCGGACCCGTCTTCAAACAATTCCAACTACAGTCCAATTTTTAAGGCTTAAACTCATATTTAGGGACTATGTGTCCCAAAACTCTCCGGAATCCATAAGTAATCACTCCGACAAGTCCCATAAGAAGAAACAAATGTGGGGAAAGCAAATATTAGTGGATCGGGGCGCTAACTCTCAAAATGACCGACCGGGTCATGTGATGACCCAAAAGGTCATCATATGTAAATTTAATTATGACTATGTTTTGAGGCCCCGAAAGCCTTCGTTAATCTCACCTCGATGTGTGTGCGCATCCCAGGCGTGTAGTCGGGTAGCCTTCATGTGGAAACTTGATAAAGAGTTGAATTTATGAGAATTAATTGAATAAAGTTGACTTTGGTCAACATTTTTAGTAAACGGACCCGGACTCGTGATCTGACGGTCCCGGAGGGTCCGTAGGAAAATATGGGACTTGGGCGTATGACCGGAATCAAATTCCGAGGACCCAAGTCCGAGAAATGAATTTTTAAAGAAAATTGTTTTCTGAAAAATAATAAAGGCTATGAAAATGAACCTCGATGTGAAACCTGCGTTACCGGGCCCGTGTTATGGTTCTGGAGCCCGAAACAGGTTCAATATGTGTTATAGTTATCTGTGAAATTTGGTAAGGAACGGGCTTGATTTGACATGTTTCGGATCAAAATTGAGAAATTGAGAGTTAATGAAGTTTTTAGGATTTTCATAGAATTTGAAATTTGGTTTGGAACGTGATTTTACGCTATCGAGGTCCGAACGGAATTCTAGGACCGAGAATGGTTCCGTTATGTCATTTATGACTTGTCTGCAAAATTTGATGTCATTCCGAGTCGTATAGGTCGGTCCGGCGAATGTTTATAGAAATCAAGAACTTGATGTTTATTAAGTTATGGTTTTAGGGGTTTTTGGGGTGTGATTTTGAGATTTAGCGTTGTTTTGGGTGTTCCAAAGGCTCGAGCGAGTTCGTATTATGATTTAGGACTTGCTAGTCTATTTGGACGGGGGCTCGGGTGGGCCAAGGTGCCTCCCGGACCCCGCACGAGGAAAAAAACCAGCTAAAAACACTGTTGGTGCAGTTGTAGCTGGTGTGACCGCAGATGTAGTTGCCCAGCCGCAGGTGCGCATCTTCCACAGGTGCGGACCATTTTCCGCAGGTGCGGCCCCCAACTCCGCAGGTGCGAACCCAGGTCCGCCGGCCATTTTCCGCAGGTGCGGCCTTTTCCTCGCAGGTGCGTGACCGCAGGTGCGGTCCCAGGGTCGCAGGTGCAGAAACCCCTGTAGGCATCCTGTATTTAAATGTCAAAACTCGGGATTTCTTCATTTCCTTCATACCAAACACCCCATTAGAGACTTGTGAGCTTGGGAGGAGCACACCACGACCTAGCTACTGTTAAGGTATGTTAATTCCTTCCTAATACTAGTTTCATGCATGAATAATTAATGGGATTACCTACTAAATTAATGGAAAATCAAGAATTTGGTAGAAAATTAAGGGCTCTTAAGAAATTGGCGCATTGTCCGTTTAATGCTATGAATTGAAGTAGAAAATTCATATTAATGATCCTTAGGCTATGGGTGAGTGATTCCTCCGAGAATTTTCGGGATTCGAGCATGTGGGCCCGGGGTCGAATTTTAGTATTTTTGGAAGAATAATAGAAAATGTATAATTAGGCTTTGGAATTGGTTTATTGAGTAACTATTGATGTTAATAACTCAATTGTGTCTAGATATTATCGATTCAGAGTTGGATTCGAAAGGAAAGGCTGTGATTGAGGCTTGACTTGCATTTTGGAGCCGAGGTAAGTGTTTGGCCTAACCTTAGCGTGAAGGATTAGGTATAGAGTCCTATTTTTTATGTGTAATTCATGTCCAACGTATAGGCGGGGTGACGAGTGCCTATATGTTGCGGTCAAGCATGCCCGTGAGTCAATTGTGATGAATTGTACTGTGTTCTTGATATTCTCTGTACTATCAATAATTGTTGATTTAGGAGTGATACATTGACGTTGTTTCATGATGTGGGAAATTATTGATTAATTGTTCAGTTGAAGATTTTATTGTTCAAATTGTAATTCTGAGCAAGATTGGTTATAGCTGAATCCCTTGCCGGGACGATAGAATTTTATTGAGTATCTCTGTACACTTGTGGTTCCTTATTGGTAGTTGCACATTATATTGTTGATTGTTTATTATTTATCACACGAGGGGACATGCCGTGTTGATTCTTTATTATTTATCGCACGAGGGGACATGTCGTGCTGATTGTTTATTATTTATCACACGAGGGAACATGCAGTGTTTATTGTTTATTATTTATCGCACGAGGGGACATGCCGTGCTGATTGTTTATTATTTATCACACGAGGGGACATGTTGTGTTGATTGTTTATTATTTATCGCACGAGTGGACATGCCGTGCTGATTTTTTATTATTTATCACACGAGGGCACATGCCGTGATGATTGTTTATTATTTATCGCGCGAGGGGACATGTCGTGCTTATTGTTTATTATTTATCACACGAGGGGGCATGCCGTGATGATTGTTATTGTTTATCGCACGAGGTGACATGTTGTGCCGATGTGTTACTGTTTGATGCACGAGGGGACATTCCGTGCTGAGTGATTTGTGAGGTGATGCACTAGGGGACATGCCGTGCCCTGTGTTATTCATTATCTGTTCTGAGGCGTTAAATTCCTGCTTTTAATGTTACATTTCAGTTGTTACCCTGTTCCACTATTCTAGTATTTGTTGCCCCTCTTATCCCCAACATGTTTCTCCTCGTATTTGTTTTTACTTGCTTATTTCCGTCGATATTTTCCTCTTATTATATAGAATTGCACAGGTATGTATACATGTTGTCGGTCCTAGCCTCGTCACTACTTCGCCGAGGTTAGGCTCGAAACTTCCTCAGTACATGGGGTCGGTTGTACTGATGCTACACCTGCACTTCTTTATGTTGTGCAGACTACGCAGCCGGACCCGGTGGTCGCTGACGGTCGGAGCATTTCATCAGTTCCTACATGAGACATCGAGTTAGACCCGCAGACGTTCGTGGGCCTTGGCGTCCCCTTCTACCCTTCACTTTCAGCTCTGTCTTATCTTATAGTTTCAAAGAAAGTCATATGTACTCATTTTCATACCACTGTATTTAGTAATCTCATAGACAATTCGTGAGTATGTGACACCAGTTCTTGGTTATATTTATGGGTTTTACTTCGAAGCTTGCTACATTATTTTTGTAATTTGTTAACTTTAATATTGTTAATTGCAGTTGCCCTTGTCATCCTGTTCATTTTAGTTGTTAATGAGTTTATTTAGTTCAAATATTGGCTTGTCTAGCGGGTTCAACATTAGACGCAGTCATGGCCCGAAGGTGGGATTTCGGGTCGTGACAGGTCATTACATTCTCCCCTTTTTAAGAAAATCGTTCGTCCTCAAAGGAGTATGAAGACATACCTGAAGCTGTGAAAAGGTGAGGGTATTGGCTGCGCATATCCTGCTCGGTCTCCCAAGTCGCCTCCTCGACCGGCTGACCCCTTCCTTTGAACCTTTAATGATGCAATATACTTCGACTTGAGCTTTCTGACCTGCCTATCCAAAATGGCTAATGTCTCCTCAACATAAGATAGATCCTTGTTCAACTGGACTGAACTGAAATCCAATACATGAGCCGTGTCACCGTGATACTTCCGGAGCATAGAGACGTGGAACACCAGATGAACTCCTGCTAGGCTGGGAGGCAAGGCAAGCTCATTAGCAACCTCCCCAACGCGCCGCAATATCTCAAAAGGGCCAATGAACCTCGGACTCAGATTCCCCTTCTTCTCGAACCTCATGACGCCCTTCCTAGGCGATACCCGAAGCAAAACCCAATCACCAACCATAAATGCCAAATCACGAACTTTCCGGTCCACATAACTCTTCTGCCTGGACTAAGCTGTGCAAAGTCTCTCCTGAATCACCTTCACCTTGTCCAGGGCATCCTGGACAAAATCTGTACCCAACAATCAGGCCTTGCCCGACTCAAGCCATCCCACTGGAGATCGGCAACGTCTACTATACAAAGCCTCATACGGTGCCATCTGAATGTTGGACTAGTAGTTGTTATTATAAGCAAACTTTGTAAGTGGAAAGTATTGGTCTCATGACCCTCCAAACTCCATCACATAGGCACGAAGCATATCCTCAAGAATCTGAATCGTGCGCTCGGACTGCCCATCTGTCTGAGGGTGAAAGGTTGTGCTCAACTTTACCCTGGTGCCTAGCTCCTGCTGAATGACTCTCCAGAACCGTGAAGTGAATTGTGTACCTCTATCTGATAGATACTGGAATACCGTGAAGAAGGACAATCTCCTCGATATAAATCTCAGCCAACCTCTCTAAGGAGTATGTAGTCAACACTGAATGAAATTTGGCTGACTTGGTCAGCCGATCAACGATCACCCAAATAGCATCGAACTTTCTCAAAGTCTGAGGAAGTCCAACCACGAAGTCCATGGTGACCCGCTCCTACTTCCACTCTAGGAGATCAATCTGCTGAAGTAATCCTCCCGGCCTCTGATGCTCATATTTAATTTGCTGACAGTTGAGACATTTTGCCACAAATCCAACTATATCCTTTTTTATTCTTCTCCACCAATGGTCCTGTCTCAGGTCCTGGTACATCTTCGCGGCACCCGGATGAATGGAGTACCGCAAGCTATGGGCCTCCTCCAGAATCAACTCCCGAAGCCCATCTACATTGGGCACACAGTTACGACTCTGCATCCTCATCACTTATAATCACGTCCCTGGTGATCCCCACGGGACCCTGTCCTGAAGAACCAGAAAGTGGGAGTCATCATACTGGCGCTTTCTGATGCGGCCATAAAGAGAAGATCAAAAAACCACACAAGATAATACCCGACAAGTCTATGAAAGATTCAATCTTATAAACTAGCTGGCTAAGGACTGAACATCCGAGGCTATGGGCCTCTCAACTACCGGAACATATGCCAAACTCCCCAGACTTTGCGCCCGGCGACTCAAAACGCCGGCCACCACATTGGCCTTCCCCGGGTAGTATAATATAGTGATGTCATAGTCCTTGAGTAACTCCAACGACCTCCGATGGTGCAAATTAAGGTCCTTATGTTTGAACAAGTGCTGCAAACTCCGGTGATCCGTAAAAATCTCACATGGAACACCGTACAAATAATGATGCCATATCTTCAGGGCATGAACAATAGCTGCCAACTCGAGATCATGGACAAGATAGTTCTTCTCATGCACCTTCAACTATCTGGACGCGTAGGTAATCACCCTACCGTCATGCATCAATACCGCTCCAAGGCCAATCCTCGAGGCATCACAATAGACTGTATAAGACCCTAAGCTTGTAGGCAATACCAACACTAGAGCTGTAGTCAGGGCAATGTTGAGCTTCTGAAAGCTCTCCTCACACTCCTCAGTCCACCTGAACGGAGAACCCTTTTGGCTCAGTCTGGTCATAAGTGCTGCAATAGATGAAAATCCCTCTACAAAGCGGCGATAGTACCCTGCAGAACCAAGGAAACTGCGGATCTCAGTAGCTGATGATGGTCTAGGCCAAGTCTGCACCGCCTCTACCTTCTTCGGATCTACCTTGATCCCATCAAAAAACACCACATGGCCCAAGAATGCCACCGAATCGAGCCAAAATTCACACTTAAAAAATTTTGCATACAATTTCTTCTCCCTCAAAGTCTGAAGCACGGTCCTCAAATGCTGCTCATGATCCTCCAGGGACCGAGAATATACTACGATGTCATCAATGAACACAATGACGAAAGAATCAGGATAAGGCCGGAACACACTGTTCATCAAATGCATAAAGGCCGTTGGGGCATTGGTAAGCCCAAATGACATGACAAGAAACTCATAGTATCCATATCTGGTCTTGAAGGTAGTCTTCGGGATATCCGGCTCCCGAATCTTCAACTGATGATAGCCAGATCACAAGTCAATCTCTGAAAATACCCTAGAACCCTGTAACTGGTCAAATAAATCATCAATGCGAGGCAAAGGATACCTGTTCTTCACTGTAACCTTGTTCAGCTGCCCATAATCAATACACATAAGCATGGAGCCATCCTTTTTCTTTACAAACAATATCGTAGCACCCCAAGGTGATACACTAGGTCTGATGAAACCCTTATCAAGCAACTTTTGCAACTTCTCCTTCAACTCCTTCCACTATAGAGGAGCCATACGATAGGGAGGAATAGAAATGGGCTGAGTTCTTAGCAACAAATCTATGTCGCCCGAAATTAATATCTCTAAAGGGCGGCATACCAGGAAGATCAGCTGGAAATAAATCAGGGAAGTCCCTCACTACTGGGACTGGCTCAACTGTAGGAGTATCAACACTAACATCTCTCACATAGGCCAAATACGCATCACACCCATTGTCAACCATTCGCTGAGCCTTAAGGAAAGACATGACCCTGCGGGAAATATACTCTAAGGTACCTCTCCACTCTAATCTCGATGAGTCTGGCATAGCCAGCGTCACGGTCTTGGCGTGACAATCAAGAATAGCATAATGGGGCGACAACCAGTCCATGCCCAAGATAACATCAAAATCTACCATACCGAGTAATAACAAATCAGCTCTCGTCTCAAAACCATTGATAATAGTCAAACACGACCGACATACGCGGTCCACAATGAGAGAATCTCCCACAGGAGTAAGAACATAAACAGGGAAACTCAAAGAATCCCGAGATATCCCCAAATGTGGAGCAAAATAAGAAGACACATATGAATACGTAGAGTCTGGGTTAAATAATACCGATGCATCCCAATGATAGACAGGGACAATTCCTGTGACAACTAAGTCTGAAGTGACGGCCTCCGAATGGGCCAGAAGGGCATAGTAGCGAGCCTGGCCTCCCCCTCTAGGGCGATCGCGACCTCCTTGACCTCCACCCCGAGCTGTCTGAGAAGGTGGAGTAGCATCTAGGGTTGGAAGAATAGTTGGAGGACCTGGTGGAGCACGTGGAGCCTGATAAGTCTGAGATGATGCACCCTTCCTAGCTCTAGGGAAATCTTTGAACAAGTGACGAGGGTCACCACACTCAAAACAACCCCTCGAAGGACGCTGCGGCTCAGACTGACTCTGAACTGGCCTGCTGGGCTGGCCGGTAATAGCACCTTGAGTAGGAGGCATACTAGATACTGGCAGTGCATAATAAGGATCCTGAGGTCTAAGAGGAGCTGAAATACCACTGGCTGCTGGAAGAGCTGAATGAACAGAGCGACTCACAAATCCCCTACCATAGTGTTGCTGGTGCACGAGCTCCCGAATAATGACCAGTCTCTCGAGACCTCTTGGCCTCCCTCTCATCTCTGTCCCGAGAAAACATGCCCTCTATCCTCCAGGCCTTACTCACTGCCTGCTGTTAAGTGATATCCATCTCCAACTCTCTGTCCATACTGGTCCGAATACCGGGGTGAAATCCCTTAATGAAGCGTCGAACCCTCTCTCTGACCGTAGCAACCAAAGTCGGTGCATGACGATCTAAGTCACTGGAACAGACTGCATACTCTCACACAGTCATAGTACCCTGGCGTAGCTGCTCAAACTTTGCACGCCAAGCATCCATGAGGATCTGAGGAACATACTCAAGCAAAAACATCTCTGAAAACTGAGCCCAAGTGAGTGAAGCTACCTTGTCTGGACTACTCAGCTCATAGGCAAGCCACCACTGACAAACCGTTCCCCTCAGCTGAAAAGCGGTGAAAGAAACCCTACTCGTCTCCACAATGCCCATAGTGCGGAGAATACGATGACACTCTTCAAGAAAATCCATAGCATCATCTGAAGCTAGTCCGCTGAAAATAGGTGGGTGGTACTTCTTGTACCTCTCACGTCTGAGCTCCTTTACCTTAGAAGAAGCTACCATAGCATCATGCTAAGCCGGAGCCACTGGGGGTATAGGAATGTAGTTTGGAGCTTGATCAACATGAACCCTCTGCTTAGGAGTGCGGGCTGCGGGAGTTTGTGCCCCTCCCCTGGCCTGAGATGTGGCTGGGGCTATCGGGAGTAGCTCAGCCTGAGTCAGAGTGCTGAATATGCTCATGAATTGAGCCAAAGTCTCCTGGAGGGATGGAGCAGCAATAGGGACCTTCTAAGCCAGCCCTCCAGCTAGAGCTATTGTGGGCTCCTCTATCGCTGCTCTCTCCCGGTGCTCGGACTGCACCGCGTGCTCGTCCTCTACCCCTACCCCTGCCTCTGGCGGATCTGGCTGGGGGCGCGGGTGCCTGATTGTTGGTCCATCTGGTACGGGTCCTCACCATCTGTGAGAAAGAACAGAATAGAGTTTTAGAATCTTTGATGTCAATTACTCACACGAAAAGAAAATCCAAAGAATGTTATTGTTCTTAACAGTTACATAGCCTTCCGAAGGTAGATACGGGCGTCTTCGTACCGATCCGCGAGACTCTAATAAGCCGGCTTGTGACTCCTAGGATTTTAGACTCTCTGATACCAACTTGTCACGACCCGATTTACCCTCCGAAGGGTATCGTGATGGTACCTAGTCTCTATGACTAGGTAAGCCTAAATTTTCGGATAAAACTTAATTAAATGCGACAAAACATAAAGAAAGGAAAGGAAAATATAAATAAACATAACAACGCCACTCGGCATGTACAAATATACCCCAAGACCCAGATTGTCACACTAAAGTCACAACTTTCTATACTATTGTAGCTCTAAACAAAGAAAACGGGAAGTACATAGTAAATGTCTCATAAGATAGAAGGGAAGGTGACTTGGAGGATTCTGTGGACGCGGCAGAAATACCTTACGGTCTCCTGGTAACAGTTGCAACGACTAGCCACGTAAAGGATAACTCGTACCTGGATCTGCACACGAAAAATATGTGCAGGAAAGGGCATGAGTACACCACATTTGGTACCCAGTAAGTACCAAGCCTAACCCTAGTCTATAGTAAGCAATTAAAAAGAATAATCTAAAATAAAACAGTAAAATGGAGCCCTCGGCTCAGCACAACGTATCACAAAGTGGAATCTCTTGGGACGGTCCCGTAGTTCCAAATATAAATATGCAGTACAGGGGGGATCTCCCAGAATACGTCTGTAGTCCCCAATTTAAATATGCAGTATAGGGGGGATCTCCGAGAATACATTCGTAGTCCCCAATTTAAATATGCAGTGCTGGGTGGATCTCCCAGAATACGTATGTACTCCCCAATTTAAATATGCAATGCTAAGTAAATGACAGATAATCATCAATTTTAACAGTTCATCTAAACACAGGTAGGAAAATAGGGAACAACTAACTAAACATGGTGTACAGAGTGTCAATTAGGCAATTTAATATGAAATCAAATAAGCATGCTTCCCTAAGCTAAGATAAATAGTTAAACACATTGAAGTAGCGTAATAGGAGAACAAAACAATTTATAATTCTCGAAGGAAAAATGGGATTTTTGCAATAATGGCCCGTGTACGTACTCGTCACCTCACGTACACGGCGCCCACACAACAATTGTCAAAACAACCTAATAGGAAGTCGCCAACACAGAGTTAGGCAAGCCACTTACCTCGAATGCTCAACTACTCTAGAAATCATGTCCTTGCCACGAGTACCCGACTCCAAATGGCCCAAATCTATTCAATTCAATTTCATAATGCAAATATAACTTTAAAAATTTAATATAACTAATCAATTCGAAGCTAATACGTGAAATTAGGAAAATCGCTCAAAAAAGTCCCCCGGGCCTACGTCTCGGAATCGTGTAAAAAATATAAATTTCGGACACTCATTCGCTCACGAGTCTAACCATACCAAATTTACTCAAATCTGATACCAAAATCTCGGCCTAAGAACTTTATTCAATTTTAACAAAATTTTCACCCCAAATTAGAAATTAAAGGATGAAATTAAGTATAGATTCGTGGAAATTAATCAAAACCGAGTAAGAATTGCTTCCCCTAAAACACCCAGGTGAAAATCTCTCAAAAAGTCGCCAATCCTCGAGCTCCCAAGTTCAAATTATGAAATTTGGCTTAAACCTCGATTTGGGACTTTTAATTCTGCTCAGGTATACATTCACTGCGGTCGCGGAAAGCCAGTCTCGATCACGAACAGCAAAAACACACGCGCCTCAGATTACATTACACAAACGCGGGCCCCTCCCCAGACCGATGCAATCATCGTTGACCTCACGCGACCGCGTAAAGGAACTCTCATATCCACTACTGCCTCCGCTCTTCTACGCGAACGCGGCCTAGCCCACGTGTATGCAATTCAACACTGGCCATACCTACGCGTTCGCATACACCCTCACACGAACGCAAAGAAATTTTTTTCCCCTAGGCCAGATTAGCCTACGCAATCGCATAGAAGGAAACCAACACTAGCAAAATCTGATCCCTTTTAAGTCCAAAAGTTAGCTCGTTGAGAATCCGAAACACACCCGAGACCCTTGAGGCCTCAACAAACCTACCAACCAGTCCTAATACGTCATTCGAACTTATTCGAGCCTTCAAATCACATCACATAACACCTAAAACAAGAATTACACATGAATTTAAGCCTAAGAACTTAGCATTTTTTTCAAATTCCACAAACGATGCTGAAATACGTCAAAACTACACTGAATGGCCTAACATTTGACACATAGGTCAAAAATGACTCTACGGACCTACTACCACTTTTGGAATCCCATTCCGAGCCCAATATAAAAATTTCCCCTATCGGCCGAAATCGCCGAAATTCTAACTTTAGCCAATTCAAGTCTAAATCTACTACATACCTCGAAAACACATTACGGACGCGCTCCTAACCCCGAAATCACCCAACGGAGCTAACGGAGTCGACAGAATTCCATTCCAAACCCATCTTCACCCAGTTCAAACTACGGTCTGATTTCTAAGGCTTAAACTCATATTTAGGGACTATGTGTCCCAAAACTCATTAGAATCCATGACTAATCACTCCGACAAGTCCCATAAGAAGAAACAAACGTGGGGAAAATAGTTATTAGGGGATCGGGTCGCTAACTCTCAAAACGACCGACCGGGTCGTTACAATCAACAACATATAAATAGAAATTTCACAAGAAATCCGTATTTTATCATAATTTCTATCACCTTTTAACATTTCAATCTCAATTCAATATTCACAATATTATCCATCTCGGTGGAACCGGATACTAATCTTCCAATATTTTAACAACAACAATAACCATATATGATAGGTTTTAAGACAACCAAAATAACAAGAAATTACTTTCACTCGCATGTTATGACCTGACCACAACGTATAGGTACTCGTCACCTCACTTATACATTGTATTTAGAAACAAAACAAGTAGAAACTAGTCACAAAATACATATTCCCTCAAGCTAAGGTTAGACACAACACTTACCTCGATTTCGCAGGCCACTCACTACTCAAGCACAACGTTTCCTTTAGAATTATACTTCAAATCACTCGTGTCTAATCATAATTGGTTTAATATCATTAAATATTGCTAAAGGAACAAAATTTAATGCAAGATTATGGTTTTCCTATGTTTTCCCAACAAAATACAAAAATTGACCCCGGGCCTGCTTGCTCCAAACTCGGGGTTTGGACCAATTTCCGTTTACCCATTTTCCTCCAAGCCCGGATATACAATTAGTTTTGGAATCCGATCTCAATTCGAGGTCTAAATTCCCAAATTTCGAAATTCCTAAGTTCCAACCAAAAAATCCCTAATTCTACCATGAAAATTCTAGATTATAGGTGGAAATCTTGTTAAAAGTTGCAAGAGATTGAAAGGAACTAGTTAGGAATCACTTACCTATGATTTGGAGAAGTTTGGGTCTTTGGAAAATCGCCTATGGAGGTTTAGGGTTTGAGAGAATTGAAACATTTGTGAAAATCCCATCTACAATTCGTTTTGAGCAGCTGCAGTTATCGCAAATGCGATTAGAGGTTCGCAAAAGTGAACTCGCAAATGTAGCCACTTACATCGCAAATGCGAAGCTTGGCCTGGCCTGCTGTCATCGCAAATGCGAACGGGTGTTCGCAAATGTGGCCATTGCTCATGTCACAAATGAAACAATAAACACCTCCCACACCCTCTGATCGCAAATGCGATATTAACTTCGCAAATGCGGTGGTCGTATTTGGAAGCCAAACATCGCAAATGCGACGTCTGCAGACCTGGAGCACACCAGCAAATTTTATTAAGTGTAAATGACTCTGTGGCCTGTCCAAAACTCATTCGAGCCCTCGGGGCTCCATACCAAACATGCACGCAAGTCTAAAAACATCATACAGATTTGCTCGTGCGATCAAATCACAAAAATAACATACAAAGCAACGAATTTAACCTCAAAACTCATGATTTTCTCAAGAACAACTCTAATTTACATCAAATTTCATAGATAGTGTCACGACCAAAATTTCCCTCCGTTGGGTATCGTGATGCACCTAGTCTTAGGTACTAGGTAAGCCTAACATTTTTGTAACGACCCGACCGGTCGTTTAGAGATCCAGCGCTTCGTTCAGCAGTTGGGAGTCACGAAGAGCTTCATTTCAGGTATATTGACTTGTGCATATGGTCGGAATTGAAATTCAGGAAGATCAGAGTTGAATTTAAAGGAGAATTCTCATTTTAGAAGTCTTAAGTTGAAGAAATCGAGTAAGGCTGGGATTTTGAGTAAACCACCTCAGAATTAGGATCCAAGAGTTCTAGCAGGTTTGTATGATGATTTCGGACTTGGGTGTATATCCGGAACGGGTTTTGGATAACCCGAGAGCGTTTTGGTATATATTGTGGAAGTCAACATTTTTGAAGAAATTTCCTAATTTTGGCTTGAAGTACATTTCAATGATATTGATATCCGTTTGGGATTTCGAGTTTGGAAATAGCTTCGTATGGCGATTCTGGAATTGGGAGCACGATCGAAAGTGAATTCGGATATCCGGAAGTCAATTTAAGATCATTTGGCTAAAGATAGAAAACTGAAGGTTTTTGAAGAATTTGACCGGAAATGGAAATTTTGATACCGGGGTCAGAATGCGATTCCGAAAGTTGGAACATGTCTATAATGTCGAATATGACTTGTGTGCAAAATTTGAGATCAATCGGACGTGATTTGATAGGTTTCGGCATCGGATGTGAAAGTTAGAAATTTCAAAGTTCATAAAGTTGGATTTTAGTGTGATTCGTGATTTCGGCATTGTTTGATGTGATTTGAAGCCTCGAGCAAGTTTGTGGGGTGTTATGGGACTGAGTCGTGTGTTTGGACGGGGTCCCAAGGGCCTCGGGAGTGTTTCGGGGTGGTTTTGGGGCATTTCGGGTTGAAATGTTATTGCTGGTTTTCTGGTGCTGATGGTGTTCTATGCGATCGCAGCCTTTGCTTTGCGATCGCAGAGAAGGAATCGAGGGGAAGTGGTTTTGGTCTATGCGATCGCGGATTTTGGTGTGTGATCGCGGAGAAGGTCTGGGCAGAGCAGTGTGATCGCAGGCCTGCTACTGCGTTGGCAGAAGAGAGCGAGTGATGGTACTAGAGATGACCTGTGCAACCGCAGGTCTATTGGTGCGATCGCGGAGGAGGGTCCTGGGTGGCCTTTGCGATCGCAGAGAAGGCCTGTGCTGGGCAGAATGATATTTAGCGGGTTTTGGCCATTTTAACTCATTTTACAAATGCCATGGATGGATTTTGAGAGCATTTCAAGTAAGATTTCAACCAAGCTTCAGAGGTAAGACCATTCTACTTGTTTCCAAGTTAAATACAAGATTATATCATGGATTAGAACATGAAAATAAGGGAAAATTTGTGGAAAATTAGTATTTTGAAGCAAACCTAGAAATTTGGAAATTTGGATTTTAGCCACGAATTGAGCATGAATAATTGAATAAAATGTGTAATTAAATTAGTAAAGCTTCGGGTAGGGATTTTTTTCAAGAATTTTCGAGGTTCGGGCACGTGGGCCGAGGGAATTTTGGTCATTTCATTGAGTCGGGTTGAGGAACTTTGTAATTCGAATTGGTTATGATCTATTGAGTATATTTTCATTGAATCATCGTTATTTGGATAGTTTGGGAGCGTTGCGCATCCATTTTAGTCGTCGTATAGGCTTGGAAGCCGGTGATGAATCTTCGGAGCGAGGTGAGTCTCCTTTCTAACCTTGTAAGAGGGCAATTGTCCCCATAGGTGTTCTATGTGTTGTATGTTTGTATTTGGGGGCTACATGCGTACCTTGTGACGAGATTCCGTATGTAGCGACTACTATTGTTACATCCGGTTAGTGTAGGACCACAGCATGCCATGTATTCTGCCTTAAATTGAAGTATATGCTTAAATTCATGCTTGATATACTACTGTCTCCCTGAGCTTTCATTTACTTAATAATTGAGAAGGATTGTGATGAATTAAACTTTACATTTGTGTGTGCATGATAGCCGCCTCGTAGTTTACATTCTGGGAGCGGCATATGGTTTCCTTCACTCTTACAGGAGCGGGTCGTGCGCCACGACGGATTTATAGTGCACTTATGGTACGGTCCGGTCGATCCCCAGTAGTGCACAGGGATTTATTTGAGAATACACTTATGGTACAGGCCGGTCGATCCTTGGCAGTGCATGGACGAAGTTACATTATGATACGGTGTGATTACATTGATAGATGCACTTACGGTACGGGCCGGTCGATCCCCAGCAGTGCGTAGTTGGACTCTTGGTAAGCATGCACTCATGGTACGGGCCGGTTGATCCCCGACAGTGCATAGCTCTTCTTGATATGATTACATTATAAGCATGCACTCATGGTACGGGCCGGTCGATCCCCGGCAATGCATACTTCTTCTTGATATGATTACATTATAAACATGCACTCACGGTACGGGGCGGTCGATCCCCAGTAGTGCATAGCTCTTCTTGATATGATTACATTATAATCATGCACTTATGGTACGGGCCGGTCGATCCCCGGCAGTGCATAGCTATTCTTCCTCTTGACTCTAGCCGGTTGCTTTACACTTATGTGCGCATGACTGTTTGGTGCTGAATTCCTGATTTATTACGTGACAGGTGGATGGGAAAAGAGACAAAGAAGTTGATACTACCTTCGATATTTATTTGGAAACTCTGTATTCTCTTTACAATTCTGGTGCACTATTTACATGTCTACTGCTCTCCTTATATCCTGTTTTATACTATTACTGTTGGACCTTAGTGAGTATCGAGTCGACCTCTCGTCATTACTTCTTAGAGATTCGACGGGATACTCACTGGGTACATATATATGTATATGTACTCATGCTACACTTTATCTACATTTTGTTGCACAGGTACCCTCATAGTGCAGTGATTGATTCGGAGACTTACTCAGGTTGCATTGTTCTGTGGCGTTCCGCAGCTGGTAGAGTCTCCCTTCTATGTCCCGACGCTTTAGTCTTTATTACCTTTGTCCAATTTAAATTCTCGGACAAGAGTTGTAAAATTGTATAAATTCTTAGAAATTGCTCATGTACTTGTGTCACCGGGTTCTGGGAAAGTGTTGGTATTTCTTGTACTGCATTAAGTGGATTATCCGCCGTATTTAGTTTACGAGCATTTTCTTTATTATTTGATTATAAATGCAGAAAAAGACATGATTTTGAAAGTGTAAGCAGGAAGTTGTTTGAACTGGTTCAGGGATTGGCTTGCCTAAAAGTGTGCCCGGCGCCATCACAACCCATAGGTTTTGGAACGTGACAATGTGGTATCAGAGCTCTAGGTTCCCGTAGGTTTCACGAGTCATGAGCAAGTCTAGTAGAGTCATGCGGATCGGTACAGAGACGTCTGTTCTTATCTTCGGGAGGCTACAAGGCTGTTAGGAGTACTTCCCTTCTTGATTCCTCATCGTGCGACTTGATTCCTTTAAGGCTTATGCCTATGCTTCTTCCTACTCAATCTTACGCGTCGCGAAGCGCTTGTTATGAATCAAGGGTTGAGGACTTTTAATGATACTATGGATGTGGTGCGGGATGTTTCTCCCAGCGTAGTTGATTGAGGCAATCATCGTTGTTCTGCGAAAGAATTTTATGTCATCTCAGCTCAGTAGCAGTATTTCTGAGGACTTTGAGGCCATGCTCAGGTGGTTATGAAACTTACGGTTGGTTGTGGCGCGATGTTGATATGAGGATTGAACGTTTGCCCATGTGTTGGGGTGATGAACGGTTTGAAGGGAGGTCTTTTCAGAGTGTGATTTCGAGATTTCAGTATTTTGTTCCGGCGGAGGAAAAGCATTTGGATTATAAATGATCAGGTCTTGGGCTGATAAAATAGTAAGGATTGGTGTTTTCAAGTGAGGTGAAGTACTCACCTGTAATTAGCTATCGTCGCCTTTGATCAAATGGAATGTGTTAAGTTCGCCGACGTTATAGCTATTCGGTTGCGTTGGGCTTGAGTGTTGTGAATTAGTGATGAAGAAGCGTCCGTCGGAGGTCATAGGGTGATGTGGTTTCGTATTGAATAAGCACTTTTAATGAAGGCGGCTCGAGGAAGATGATCTTCGTAAAGATTTAAAGTTCTGGGGGCTTTCAGAGCTACGGAGAATGGTATTGAATTGAGGCAGCAAGTGGACAACATTCGACGGAGGAAGATATGTGAGAAGTGTTGGGCGGTGGTACCAATTCTAAAAGATCAGGTGTAAGGAGAGGAAGTCAGGTAGCGCTTGAGGGAATAAGTTGGGCCAAGTGGGAGAGCGGCAGCATAATGGCAAATCAGAAGATGTAGTAGTGCAGTTAGTAGATATCCAGGAGGAGCGGACGGATTGGTAAGGTTGGTAAAGGGGTACATGCTCAGGATGGGGTCTTGGTATTGTAGAAAGAGCGAAGCATAGCGTAATGGTAGGCGTCAATTGGCTAGTTTCCTCGGGTGGGTTGTCTTCTATGAGTAGGTTAGTGCTTGTAGGGTTGGTAAGTTCTGTGCGGAGTCCTTGTGGCTAGTCGGTAGGAGGTAGAATGTATGAATGGTGTTAGAAAATTCAAATATTTAAAGGGGGATAACAGGAGAATTCGGAAGAATTGGATGGATTGGTGGAACAAGGTCATGTCAACAAAGGAGAAAGGATCTCAGCAGGGTCTAGAGCGGTGCAAGAAGTAGCTTCGGGCTAAGTGGGGGAGTCCCACCACCTGCAGTTGGGTCGTAGGATTGTGCTCTCATGGGATTGCGGATTTGTCGGCGTATCGGCAAGATGTTACAACTAAGAGAAAGGAGTGAGGCGGTAATTGAGCATGGCATGTGATAAAAATGTGCGAAGTTGGGCCTATTGGACCAGGGCTAGGCTTTGGAAAATTTAGAATTTGTGCTTAAGGAATAGGCAAGTTGTAAGGGAAGTGACTTAGTCACGTGCTTCATTGAGAGCATATTCATGTGCTAGAAGAGCCTTGGGGTTGATTGTATTCGAGGCCAGTCAAAG
This sequence comes from Nicotiana undulata, assembly GCA_005239495.1. Taxonomy (NCBI): domain Eukaryota; kingdom Viridiplantae; phylum Streptophyta; class Magnoliopsida; order Solanales; family Solanaceae; genus Nicotiana; species Nicotiana undulata. The sequence goes on from ML291722.1 coordinate 82,410, forward strand.
TGGTGACTCTCAGTAATGGTCTTGATGAATTCGAAAGTTAGAGATGCGGTGTTTAAGGGTTTCAGGCAACAGTATAATTAAGAAGCGAGCTTCTGCAGTATAGTCTCTAAGAGGAAGGAAGATGGTTGGAGGGTTCTATGTTATTTCAGCACGTTGGTTAGTATCGGAGGAGTGAGAGAAATAGACTCTAGGTTGTAGAAAGATTATCAGGAGGTTGTGAGACGAGTTGCGGAATTTAGGTAGCATGGTCTCGTGATTCAAGGTCACTCAGGATGAGTGAGGGTTGAGTTGCTATGAGTTGAAAGAAGTTACTATTATCCTGGGGCAATTAAAGATGATTAAAAGAAGATGGATTGGCTAGCCATGATGGAACGGCCCATGTACGACAGTGATCAGTTCCTTCGGTATGATTGAGTACGTGTATGGTTTGTGCAGATGTGTGTGGGGCTCGTCGGCCGTCGTAATAGACTTCATTTGGAAGCATTCAAGTGCTATGGCCTGTCAGGTGTAGGCGGATCCCGGAAGGTTTATGGTGGTTCGGACCACTACTTAAGGACTTGCATGTATTGTGATTGCGAGAGCTCACTTGTGTGTTGTTATGTTTCTCATGAATTGAAGCAAATAAAAGGTTTCTATATGTGATGAAGTGTTCACCCTATTAGTGGTTCAAGAGTTATGATGGAACTTCCTATGCTATTCCATATTGGCATGTTATGTGCAATAAGCTATATGTAACTGGAAGTAAGAATCGAGATTGCGGTTCGGTGTTAATAAGGATGTCATGAGCTTAGGGGAGCAAGAACAATGGATTTGAATGTCTAGAATAAGTTGATGTTGTCTTCAGTGTCACCTGAGATCGGTGTTTGGTGAAAGAGACTTGGTATCCTGATTACGGGTCCTTTAATTGTTTTACAGCCTTAGGATGGTCGGTGGTATGGATGTGCATACTTGTTGCCTTGTGTGGAAAGTCGTGGGAGTGTGACCGCGGGAAGATTGTGTAAGCGTGACTTGTAGTCACCTGATTGATTGCAGATTTAGACTAAGTATAATGAAGTATAATATTGCTTATTTGAGAATATATGCCTGGAAGGCGGTCGACTCAGTGGTTGTGGACTGTGGGGTGTTTACCTCGGCTATGATGGTGGTCCTCGTGTGTATAAGAAAAAGAAAGCGGGTTATTTGGACACAGGTAAGGCTATCAGCCTAGTACAATGCAAGCAAAATCAGCTTGAAGTGAGTGAATGGACTTAAACAAGATTTTGGGCTTCATGCGAGTCAGAGGTGTTAATTTCAGTATGACACTCCTCAAGGAGGGGTATTGGGATATGAGGTGTTGTCCTGTCTTCGTCAATTTCATGTGGTATTGTGATTGTGCCGTGTGAGTGGTGAAACAACTTGATAATTTCTTATGTGTTGAGGTTCCGCGTAGTGACGAGGTTATGTGAGCAGGATGGCTCCTGAGATTCAGATTATATATCGCACCTCAGTTGTGCTGGAGTTTTTGTAGCATATAGTTCTATCAGTCTCCTAGAATGGTATTATGCACTTAGCGTGCTTGTGACCGATATTCTGTGATTTGTAATAGTAAGCAATTCAGCTCCGTGTATATTTCCTTATGTAAATCTTATGAGGGGATCGGGTGGCACACCGCCACATGTATGTTATTTGGATCAGGTTGCGCGCCGCAACAGTGTGATATGGAGCAAGTCTCCTATAATGATTATTCTTGTGTTTTACTTCCTATTTCTCTGAGGAAAGTTCATGTTTATAGCGTGAGTCGGGTAGTCCCTTCCTGATGTCATTTTCTTATGTGTCGTGTTTGAATTGTGGCTTATTGGCGCATTGTGGCATCATGTGGGACTGTTGGTTATGCCTGGGGTGATTGGTTATCTGAGCATTTCGTACTGGGTGAGACGAGATTATAAATTTGGGATCGGTGTGATAGGACTATGCAAGTATATTACAGGACAATCACCATCATTGGTTGCAATGGGATAATTATCTTAGTCAGGAGGAAGTATTTTAATGTTTAGTTAACTCTGTAGTTGGTTATGAATTCCTACACATCTCCTCCGTTGTGGTGATATCGTCAGCGTTATGGCAGAATGTATGCAGCGTATGGTGATGATTCACACATCTCTTGCTATTAATGTTCAGGGAGCGTTATTGTGGTCAGATGATGAACTATGCAGTGTATGGTGCTGATTCAGCAAAGACGCGCAATTGTGTTCTGGTGCCTCGTGTGGTAGTTGATACGGTGTTCAAATGTTAGAAACATGCCTGGCAGAGAATTTCAGATGTTAGAACGAAGTTCGGAGCTTATTGTATGAATAAAGGAGGATATTTTAAGATTTGATCAAGCTTATGTGCTCAACTGGGTTGTGGTAGCACGGCAGGTGCTCGAGGTGTTAAACAGTGATTTCAGGTAATTCTGGGGCAGTTCCTGGCACGTTCGAGGACGAATGTCCGTTTAAGTGGGGAAGAATGTAACGACTCGACCGGTCGTTTAGAGATCCATCGCGTCGTTCAGCAGTTGAGAGTCACGAACAACTTCATTTCAGGTATATTGACTTGTGCATATGGTCGGAATTGAAATTCAGGAAGATCAAAGTTGAATTTAAAGGAGAATTCTCATTTCGGAAGTCTTAAGTTGAAGAAATCGAGTAAGGCTGGGATTTTGAGTAAACGACATCGGAATCAGGATCCGAGAGTTCCAGCAGGTTCGTATGATGATTTCGGACTTCGGCGTATGTTCGGAACGGGTTTTCGATAACCGAAGAGCGTTTCAGTGTATATTGTGGAAGTTAGCATTTTTGAAGAAATTTCCTAAGTTTGGCTTGAAGTACATTTTAATGATATTGATGTCCGTTTGGTATTTCGAGTCTGGGAATAGCTTTGTATGGCGATTCTGGAATTGGGAGCGCAATCAGAAAAGAATTCAAATATCCGGAAGTCAATTTAAGATCATTTGGCTAAAGATAGAAAACTGAAGGTTTTTGAAGAATTCGACCGGAAATGGAAATTTTGATACCGGGCTCGGAATGCGATTCCGGAAGTTAGAACAGGTCCGTAATGTCGAATATGACTTATGTGCAAAATTTGAGATCAATCGAACGTGATTTGATAGGTTTCGGCATCGGATGTGAAAGTTAGAAATTTCAAAGTTCATAAAGTTGGATTTTAATGCGATTCGTGATTTCGGCGTTGTTTGATGTGATTTGAAGCCTCGGGTGTGTTTCGGGGTGGTTTCGGGGTATTTCTCGTTGAATTGTTGTTGCTGGTTTTCTGGTGCAGATGGTGTTCTATGCGATCGCAGCCTTTGCTTTGCGATCGCAGAGAAGGAATCGAGGGGTAGTGGTTTTGGTCTATGCGATCGCGGATATTGGTGTGTGATCGCGGAGAAGGTCTGGGCAGAGCAGTGCGATTGTAGGCCTGCTACTACATTCGCAGAAGAAAGCGAGTAAGGGTACTTGAGATGAACTATGCGACCGCAGGTCTGTTGGTGCGATCGCGGAGGAGGGTCCTGGGTGGCCTTTGCGATCGCAATGGCTCTCCTGCGATCGCAGAGAATGCCTGTGCTGGGCAGAATGATATTTAGCGGGTTTTGGCAATTTTAACTCATTTTACATATGCCATGGACGGATTTTTAGAGCATTTCAAGGAAGATTTCAACCAAGCTTCAGAGGTAAGATCATTCTACTTGTTTCCAAGTTAAATACAAGATTATATCATGGATTAGAACATGAAAATTAGGGAAAATTTGTGGAAAATTAGTATTTTGAAGAAAACCTAGAAATTTGGAAATTTGGATTTTAGCCACGAATTGAGCATGAATAATTGAGTAAAATGTGTAATTGAATTAGTAAAGCTTCGGGTAGGGATTTTCTTCAAGAATTTTCGAGGTCCGGGCACGTGGGCCCGAGGGCATTTTGGTCATTTCATTGAGCCGGGTTGAGGAACTTTGTAATTCGAATTGGTTATGATCTACTGAGTATATTTTCATTGAATCATTGTTATTTGGATAGTTTGGGAGCGTTGCACATCCATTTTAGCCATCGTAGAGGCTTGGAAGCCGGTGATGAATCTTCGGAGCGAGGTGAGTCTCCTTTCTAACCTTGTAAGAGGGAAATTGTCCCCAAGGTGTTCTATGTGTTGTATGTTTGTATTTGGGGGCTACGTGCGTACCTTGTGACGAGAGTCCGTACGTAGCGACTACTATTGTTACGTCCGGGTAGTGTAGGACCACAACATGCCATGTATTCTGCCTTAAATTGAAGTATATGCTTAAATTCATGCTTGATATACTACTATCTCCCTGAGCTTTCATTTACTTAACAATTGAGAAGGATTGTGATGAATTGAACTTTACATTTGTGTGTGCATGATAGACGCCTCGTAGTTTACATTCCGCGAGCGGCATATGGTTTCCTTCACTCTTACAGAAGCGGGCCGTGCGCCACGGCGGATTTATAGTGCACTTACGGTACGGCTCGGTCGATCCCCGGCAGTGCACAGGGATTTATTTGAGAATGCACTTATGGTACGGGCCGATCGATCCCCAGCAGTGCATGGACGAAGTTACATTATGATACAGTGTGATTACATTGATAGACGCACTTACGGTACGGGTCGGTCGATCCCCGGCAGTGCGTAGTTGGACTCTTGGTAAGCATGCACTCATGGTACGGGCCGGTCGATCCCCGGCAGTGCATAGCTCTTCTTGATATGATTACATTATAAGCATGCACTCATGGTACGGGCCGGTCGATCCCTGGCAGTGCCTAAACTTCTTGATATAATTCATTATAAGCATGCACTCATGGTACGGGCCGGTCGATCCCTGACAGTGCATAGCTATTCTTCCTCCTGACTCTAGCTGGTTGCTTTACACTTATGTGCGCATGACTGTTTGGTGCTGAATTCCTGATTTATGACGTGACAGATGGATGGGAAAAGAGACAGGGAAGTTGATACTGCCTTCGATATTTATTTGGAAACTCTGTATTCTCTTTACAATGGTGGTGCACTATTTACATGTCTACTGCTCTCCTTATATCCTGTTTTATACTATTACTGTTGGACCTTAGTGAGTATCGAGTCGACCTCTTGTCACTACTTATTCGAGATTAGACGGGATACTCACTGGGTACATATATGTGTATATGTACTCATGCTACACTTTCTGTGCATTTTGTTGCCCAGGTACCCTCATAGTGCAGTGATTGATTCAGAGACTTACTCAGGTTGCATTGTTCCGTGGCGTTCCGCAGCTGGCAGAGTCTCCCTTCTATGTCCCTACGCTTTTGTCTTTATTACCTTTGTCCAATTTAAATTCTCGGACAAGAGTTGTAAAATTGTATAAATTCTTAGAAATTGCTCATGTACTTGTGTCACCGGATTCTGGAAAAGTGTTGGTATTTCTTGTACTGCATTAAGTGGATTATCCGCCGTATTTAGTTTACGAGCATTTGATTTATTATTTGATTATAAATGCCGAAAAATACATGATTTTGAAAGTGTAAGCAGGAAGTTGTTTGAACTGGTTCAGGGATTGGCTTGCCGGACAGTGTGTCCGGCGCCATCACAACCCATAGGTTTTGGGTCGTGACGATTTTCACTGAACAACAATAATAAAGGAAATATAACAGTCTCGATATGGAAATCTTGACAGAGTATACAATTTCCCAAAACCCGGTAAATACAAGTCATAAGCTCTACGAAATCTTTCTACCAAATCTAAATACAACTATCTAGAGATAAGTGAGTACAATTGAAATAAACAGGAAGGTGACTCCGAAGCCTGCGAACGCTGCAGCAGGTTTATCTTGAGTCTCCTCGGCAATGAACCCACACAACTACTAACAATAGATACCTGGATCTGCATAAAAAAATGCGCAGAAGTGTAGTATGAGCACACCACAGCGGTGCTCAGTAAGTATCAAGACTAACCTCGGTGGAGTAGTGATGAGGACTAGTCAAGACACCACTGGTCTATCAAGTAAAAAGGCATAAATATAAGAATGACCGAAACATAATATCAATCTAAATAATTTTCAATATAATTAACGGTACGATAGAATAATACGGAAGAAAATTCAGCAATTTCGAACAACGGACATCATAATAGAAATACGCAAAGAGAATGGAAAGAATGCAAGCCAAATATCGGGAATCACCACCCAATAAAACACTAGCAACTCAGCACTGCATCAATTTATTCACATCATGCCTTAGCCAATAAACTCACTAAAGCTGGTCAAACCTTCGAGTGAAAACCTTTAAGTCGTGAGTTTATTTCGAAAGCTTTAAAGATAAAATCATTTCGGAATAGAGAAATTTCTTCTTTGAAACATACTTTCTCTGAATGTATATTTATATTTTTTATAAAGATGAATCTTTAAAGCATAGTCCCTTATACTGCTCTTTCAAATATAATTTTTCCCCTATATACTTTCCCCCAATATACTTTCCCCTATACTGCTCTTTCAAATATAATTTTTCTGCAAGACAAATACTTTTCAAATATACATTCGAAATAGAAGTCCTTCATACATAACTTTTCCTGGAGATAATTGCTTTTCAGCTATACATTTATATATATATATATGTATATCTTTCGATCCAAATCTCCTCAACGATAAAACCACTGGAACTCAGTCTGTAACTCAGAATTTGTCATGCAATGCAGTACAGGGGGAAAGCTCCCGGAATCTCGTCAGTAGTCCCAATTTAAATATGCGATGCAGTACAGGGGGGAAGCTCCCGAAATCTCGTCCATAGTCCCAATTTAAATATGCGATGCAGTACAGGGGGAAAGCTCCCAGAATCTCGTCCGTAGTCCCAATTAAATATGCAATGCCACTGAGGAGAACAACCAGAATGCGACAAAAACAACATACATTGCCACAACAGGCGCAAAAGCAACAAAGACCGAATGCAAGGTGCGATGAGCAAATCAATACAAAGACTTGAATCACAAGAATGGCTAAAAACTCACTCATAAGATTTAGCCACTAAAAGGAATGCCAAGCAAAAAGAGAACAACATAACGAGGGAAAAACAAGGCAAATATAGCAACGATTCTATATATTCAAGTTCACAACCAAAGAAACCAAATCATCCCGGCAAGGAAATCAGCTATAACCAATCTCACTTAGACAATTATCTTCACCGAATAAACTCAGCTTGAACGAATTCTCAATAGATAGCAACATCAAAGAAATATCATCAACATGGACGGTCATCAACTAAAGCCAAGTGGCACTTAAGGGATAATCATTTAAATCACCATGTATGACTCACAGGCATGCTTGACACCAACGTATAGATATTCCAATTACTGTTAAGCAATTATAGGGCAAGTAATACTAATTCTAGTCAATTAGGCAGTTTATGAAGAAAATATAGCATACTAATGAAGAAGGTAAAATATCCAGTTAAGTCAAGTGATATCGAATAGCCAACGAAGGAATCCAAAAGCAAGAAATTCTAATTTAAGCAGGAAGGGATGAAATTAACCACCAAGGATTCAAATGTAACAATGACAACTCATTCATAGGAAGCATAAGGACCTATGAATCCTAAAAGGCCAATCTAATAGCAAATAAGCCCGAGTACGCACTCGTCACCTCGTATACACGGACTACAATCAACAAAGAAGACTTAAATCCTAGGGGTAGTTCCCCCACACAAGGTTAGGCAAGATACTTACCTCACATACGACAATCGGATACTCAAAAGTGAACTTCTCGGGCGGGAAGACCTCCGGACGGCTCAAAATCAACTAAAACAACCCTATGAAAAGACGAGAAGAACGCCGCAAAAATCACCTCAGGGATTTTCGCATATGCGACCAAAATACCCACACCTGCACATTTCCAGCTGTCAATTCTGCATTTGCGGACCATTTTGCGCACCTGCGGCTCCGCGGCTGCGGACCCAACTTCGCACCTGCGAAACACCAGAACCAGCTCTCTTCTCCGACACTAAAATGAGCATAACTTCCTCATACGATGTTCAAATTCGACAATTCTTTTTGTTATAGCTCCGTAATTACGATACGGATCTAATGCTTCAATAAAAACAGAAATTGGAGCTCATTTGCTTAATATGGTACCAATTATGCTTGAAGAAACAACGCCGAAACATAAAAAACGAGCACAACACAACTCATACCTATCAGAAACTCACCCGAGACCCTCGGGACCTCAACGAACAATTCCCACAAGTCATATATAACTGCCCAAACTTAGTCGATCTTTCGGAAAACCCCAAAACAACAGCAAAACACCGAATCAACCTCGGATTCAAGCCTACCAAACCACGTCCGAATAACCTGAAATTTTGCGCACACGTCACAAATGACACTACAAACCTATTCCAACTTCCGCAATTCCATTCCGAGCCCAATATCAAAATTTCACCCATCGGCCGAAATCGCCGAAATTCTAACTTTCGCCAAATTACCTCAAATCACTCTACGGACCTCCAAAACCAATTCCGGAAACGCACCTAAGTCCAAAATCATCACGCGCAGCTGTTGGCATTAACCAAACTCATTCCGAGGCCGTTTACACAAAAGTCAAACCTCTGGTCAACTTCCATCTCTTAAACTTCTAAAACTGAAAATTTTCTTCCAATTCGACTACGGATTATCTGGTAACTGAATCTAACCACGCACACAGGTCGATATATACAATGTGAAGCTGTCCAAGACCTTACGCCACCGAACGGAGTTTAAATTCCCGAAATGACCAGTCAGGTCGTTACATTCTCCCCCTCTTAAACAAACGTTCATCCTCGGACGTGCCAGGATTCACCTTGAACTCATCCAATCACTGATTGTACACTTCTAACACGTACTCGGGGGTGAGCCCACGTCACCCCAACCCACATAAGCCTGATGAAACAATCACAACTACAATATAGCCTTCACATCACCATCGATAAGCCTCATACCTCTACTTCTCACCTTCTACTCATTCACAAGAGACCCGATTCTAAATCCATATCCGGCATTAGCCTCAACCAGTTGCATCCACTCACGACTACACCCATAAGGCACGACCACACAACCTAGCACATCACACGTAGGCTCAAATAACACTTCCGATTATAATAGCTGCCCGAGATCAACTCAGTATTGGCAATTAGCCTCACATCTGAAAGAATTCTGTTCAAACCTCATAATACTGATAATGATGCACTAAACACGATGACTTCATTATTAAACATCCGAACCACCAAGCCACAACTAACACCACCGGGCACACATCCCGCAACTGAACTAAGGAAACACATAACGAAATGACTGAATATGAAAATAGAATCATATAAAGGATTTATCAAGCAAAAGCCCATAGGCACAACTTTCTATCAATTCTAACTTTCGCCAAATTACATCAAATCACTCTACAGACCTCCAAAACCAATTCCGGACGCGCACCTAAGTCCAAAATGATCACACGAAGCTGTTGGCATTAACCAAAACTCATTCCGAGACCGTTTACACAAAAGTCAAACCTCTGGCCAACTTCCATCTCTTATGCTTCTAAAACTGAATTGTTTCTTCCAATTCGACTCCGGATTATCCGGTAACTGAATCTAACCACGCACACAGGTCGATATACACAATGTGAAGTTTTCCAAGACCTTACGTCACCGAACGGAGCTTAAATTCCCGAAACGACAAGTCGGGTTGTACAGATAGGACTTAAATATTATTACAAACATGTATCAGGCTCCGAAACTAAACTATGGGCCCGATACCAATGAGTTCAAACATTAATTCATTTCTTTATTTCCTTTTAAATTCAACATAACAATTTTCTTCAAAAATTTATTTCTAAAGCTAGGGACCTCTGAATTCAATTCCGGGCATACGCCCAAGTCCCATATTTTACTGCGGACCTCTCGGGACTGTCGGAACAGTGATCCGGGTACGTTTACTTGAAATGTTAACCAAGGTCAACTAAAATCAAATTTTAATTCTAAAAATTTTATATTATATATTTTCACATAAAGGCTTTCCGGATTCACGCCTGGACTGCGCACGCAAATCGAGGTAATAAAAATTAATCTTTTTAAGGCTAATGAGCCTGGAATGGAGTCTTAATTCATAAGATGACCCTTTGGATTTATCACACCTTCATGAGTTCTTTTCCTTTTCAGTTGTGAATAATGATCCAACTCCTCTAAATCATCAATATTTTCGTGCAAAACCTCAAAAGTATTGTGAGGTTGAACTTTTCGTACAACATGCCAACCTTTATTGGAAAGATCGTCAACGTAAAATATTTGTGATGCTTGGTTGGCTAATACAAAAGGCTCGGTTGTTTTCAGAAATCACTGACGGTTAACACTTACAAAGTTATATTCATCTATTTTAACTCCCTTTCTTGGTCATACACATCAAACCACGTACATCGAAATAAAACAATTCTTCCTCCACCAGTAAATATTAATTCTAGTATATCTGTTAGTTCTCCATAGTAATCAATGTTCTTATTCTCTTCATCTGTGTCTCCAACTACTACCACCCCACAGTTCTGAGTTCTCAAACATTTATCATAATCTTTCACGTGAAATCTATATCCATTAATAAGGTAGCCTCAATGACTTGTCACGTATGTCATGGGACCAAGTGATAATGAGAGCCAATCTGCCATTTTTTTTACTATCATTGCATTTGTGTAATCCTGCAACCTATTATGATCAAGCAGATATTTTAGCAAATAATGTTTACATACTTTGTTTGAATAATATTAATGTTAACTAGTACTCACCTTTTCTTTTAACCAACCAATGAATTACCTATCAGAATTTTCTTGAGAGGTATCGACTGAAGTTAGTGAAAACTCTCTACAAATAATTAAAGCATAATAACATGTCATTTTAATGAAAAAAATAGAGAAGGTACATAAAAGTAAATTTTTGAAACAAGTCATTACTTACTCGAGAAATGGTTGAATTTTATCACAATTCTTCAAAATATAAATATGTGCTTGCTCCAGTTCATTTGAATCAAGTTTGTATTGTTTGCCACCTCTTAAAGCTCTTATGGGTTGACAAAAAATTGTTAAACCTTCACAGATTCTATAATACCACCATCATAATTTCGTTCAAGGCGATTAAACTTTATTTCCATTGTATGTATATATCTTGAACATAAGGTCATACATTCAGTTGCTAAATATCCTTCTGCAATAGAACCTTCTGCGCAAGACCTATTACAAATAAATAGTTTCATAAAGTATATATATCACATCAATGGATACATCCATCGATATTGAGAAGGTCCAGCAATCTTAGCTAAATGAATTGGCAAGTGCTCCATGACATCAAAAAATTTAGGAGGGAAGACTTTTTCTATCTTGCACTCAGTTATTGAGATTTGGGTATCTATCCGCTCTAATTCATCCACACTTAAACATTTCGATCCAAGCACGTTGAAAAACAAAGACAACTCAATAAGCGGTTCACACACAGATTTGCATAGCATTCCTCGTAGATCAAGTGGAAGTAAATATTGTAGAAGAACATGGAATTCATGACTTTTTAAACCTAAAATTTTGCGATCTTTAAGGTTGACACACTGGGAAATATTTTATGAAAATCCATCTGGGATCTTTAAGTTCTTCAAGAAACTGAAAAACTTGTGCTTCTCTTCAGGAGATATTGTGTAACATGCCGTTGGTAAGTCATATTTATCCCCAATTTTTATTGGATTCAATTCTCTCCTAATGTTCATTGCTTGAAAATCCAACCCAGTATTTATGTTGTCTTTGGTTTTTCCTTTGATATTTAAGATTGTCCCCAAAATATTATCACATATATTTTTCTCCACGTGCATTACATCTAAGTTATGCCGCAATAAAAGAGTTTTCCCATATGGGAGATCAAAGAAAATACTCTTCTTATTCTAATTATCACCCCTACTCTCATGTGATATTTTAATCTTCTTCTTTGGATCCTTTGTTAGTTGTAACCCATCTAAATCAGCCTATTTATCAAATATATCATAACCAGACAACTGTTTTGGTGGGTAATCTTTGCTCCTTAGTGCCATCAAATGATGCTTTATCTTCCCTCCATTTGTGATTAAGAGGAAGAAAGCGTCCATGGCCCATATAGAACTTTTTTAAAAATAATTTTGTAACCTAATTTAGTGAGTTTATTTATTGCAGCATGGGCACACTAGTTTTCCCTTTGTACTCCATCCAGACAAATTTGCATAGGCGGGAAAGTTATTAATGGTCCATAATAAAGATGCATGTAACACAAAGTTTTGTTTAGTTGACGCATCAAAGGTCTCCACTCCAGATTCCCACAATTCCTTTAATTCATCTATCAAAGGCTGGAGATAGACATCAATAGCATCTCCAGGACTCTCAGGACCAGAAATAATCATGGACAAAATTAAATTTTCTTTATTCATGCATATCCAAGGTGGTAAATTATAAGAAATAATTACCATATGCCAAATGCTATACGGAGTTTTAGAATTTCCAAATGGTTGAAAATTATCGCTAGCAAGTCCAAGTCGAACATTACGAGGCTCGGATGCAAAAGCTTGATGAATTTCATCAAATGTTTTCCACGCTATTGAATCAGATGGGTGCCTCATTATTCAATCATCAACTCTTTTGTCATGGTGCCATCTCATCAGAGTAGATATTTTCCAGGACATAAATAATCTTTGAAGTCTTGGCTTTAGAGGAAAATAACGTAAAATCTTGTATGGTATATTTTTTCCACTTTTAAATTTGGTTTTCCCTCTACGTTTATCCTCCTTCCATATAGATACACCACAAACTTTGCAAGACTCAAGAGACTTATCATCATTCCAGCATAACAGACAATCATTCTTACATGCATCAATCTTCTTGTAAGAAATCCCAAGGTGTCGAATTGCCTTCTTTGCTTCGTAATATGAATATTTGATCCATATGACAATAAATTTCCTTCAAGAGCTTCAACAACATTGTAAATGACGCGTTACTCCAATTACCAATACTTTTGATTTGATTACCCAAAGGGTCATTTTATGAATTAAGACTATGTTCTAGGCTTATTAGCCATAAGAAAACTAATTTTAACTACCTCGATTTGTGTGCGCAGTCCAGGCGTGAAGCTAGAAAGCTTTTATGTGAAAATATGAAATAGTGATTTCTAGAGTTAAAATTTGGTTTTAGTTGACTTTGGTCAACATTTTGAGTAAACGGACCCGGATCTGTGTTCGAACGATCCCGGGAGATTCGTAAAAAAATATGAAACTTGGGCGTATGCCCGTAACTGAATTCTGAGGTCCCAAGCCTTAGAAATCAATTTTTAAAAGAAATTATTTTGCCGAATTATTAATGAAATATTTTGGTTCTGGAGCCCGGTACAGATTTATTATAGTATTTAAGTACTATCTGTGAAATTTGGTAAGAATCGGAGTTTATTTGACGTGATTCGGACATCCGGTTGAGAAATAGTGGAAGTTAAGTGTTCTTGGGAAAAATGATTAGTTTTGAGGTTAAATTCATAGTTTTACACGTTATTTTTATGATTTGATAGAACGAGTGAGTCCGTATGATTTTTTTAGACTTGCGTGCATGTTTGGTTTAGAGCCCCGATGTCACGACCCAAAATCCATTGAGGTCGTGATGGCGCCGGACACCACTGTCAGGCAAGCCAATCATTAAATAGTTAAATTAATTTCCTATTTTTGTATTTTGAAATCGTTACTTTTCATTTCATTACACAATAATCAATAAAATATGCCGAGTAAATAATGATGGTTTAATAATCCATTTAATAAATACATCCCAATATCATCCCAGAACCTAGTGTAACAAGTGCATGAGCAATTTCTACGAAATACTGTAATACCGTAATTGTCCGGAATACAAGTTGGACATAAAAGAAAATATAATACTCTAAAGGAGACTCTGCTGACTACGAATCGTCTCGAAAGGTGAAGCTCACCTAGGTCCCCATATTATCCGTGTCACGGGGCCAAGCGGGGCCACTGGATATCCATGTACCTGTGCAACAAAATGCACAACAAGTGTAGTATGAGTACAAAAATAACGTGTACCCAGTAAGTATCCCGCCTAACCTCGAAGAGGTAGTGACGAGAGGTCGACTTTGACACTTTCTAGAGGTCATCAATTCAATAAAATCAAGTGTGATGTCAAATATGAATGTTAAAATCAATAACAAATAACAACAGGAAAGGACAACTTTTTCCATAAATTTATAAATACCAGTTTCCGTCATTTCAATCAGCAATTTACATCTTAAGGCAATTTCACAGTTCAAATCACGGATCATATTTAGCAAATATCATGCACAGGAAATACTGAGGGTCGAACGGCCCGAACCAACAATAAATAAATGCGCACTGCCGATGGGTCGAACGACTCGACCATAGATGCATCTATTAACCTGCCTTGGCGTACGGCCCGCTTCCGTCACCTCGTGCGTACGTAGCCCCAACAAATAGTAGCACATATTTAATTATTTCACCTATGGGGACAATTCCCTCTTACAAGGTTAGAAAGTAGACTTACCTCGTTCTGAAGATTCATAATCGGCTTCCAATCCCTTCCGACGACCCAAATTGATGCACAATGCCCCAAAACTAGCCAAATAACGGGCAAACCAATAAAAATATACTCTAATACTTATAACAATTCAAATTATATAAATTTCCAACTCCGCTTGAAAAGTTGACCAAATAGCCCTCGGGCCCACATGGTCGGATTCCGAATTTCTTGAAGAAAAACTCTACATATAAACTTACTAACTCAAATATATAATTTTCTCCAAATTTCATGCCCAAATCCGTGGTAAAAATTCAAAAATACAAATTCTAGGTCTTTGTTCAAAAACCCCAAATTCCCACAAATTTTCATGTTTAATCCATGAGTAATCCAAGTATTTAACATAAAAATGGGAAGAAATTACTTACCTAGAGTTGCTTTATGAAAATCCCTCTTGAAACTCGCCAAAATCGTCCAAGCCAAATGAAAAAATGAGAGAAATTGGGCCAAGTCATGTTTAAATTAGTACACTGCCTCCAGTCCTTCCGCACCTGCGGTGGCTACGCCCGCAGGTGCACCCAAACTCCCGCACCTGCGGCTTCTTCCTTCTCCAGCCGACTGCACACCTGCGCTCCCCTGTCCGCATCTGCGCCTTTGCAGGTGAGGAAATAACCTCACACCTGCGGCCCCCATCCAAGCCACCCTTTTTCCGCTTCTGCGACACCATAGCCGCACCTACGGCGAAAACCTCGCTGGTGCGGTCACACCAGATGACAGCAGCCTCAGCTTTCCTCCAACTCCAAATTTCGATCCGTTAACTACCCGGAATCCACCCGGAGCCCCCAGGACCCCGTCCAATCACACCAGCATGTTCCAAAACATAATGCGGACCTGCTCGAAGCCTCAAATCACATCAAATAACATCAAAACAATGAATCGCATCACAATTCAATCTTCATAAACTTTGAAATTTCCAACTTCTACATTCGAATTATATCCGATTGACCCCAAATTTTTCACACAAGTCACATTCACCATTACAGACTTGCTCCATCTTTCGAAATCAGAATCCGGCCCCGGTATCAAAATTTCCACTTCCGGTCAGATTTTCTTAAAACCTTCAAATCTCTAACTTCAGCCAAATAGGTTCAAAATGACCTACGGACCTCCGAATTTACTTTTGATTGGGCTCCTAACACCATAATCACCATACGGAGCTATTCCCAGACTCGGAATCCCAAACAAACATCAATAACACTGAAATACAGTTCAACCCAGACTTATGAAATTTCTTCTAAAATGCTAACTTCTACAATATGCGCAGAAATGCTCCCGGGTCATCCAAAACCCAATTCAAACATACGCATAAGTCTGAAATCATCATACGAACCTGTTGGAACTTTCGAATCCTGATTTTGAGGTCGTTTACTCAAAAAATCCAATCTTAGTCAATTCTTCCAACTTAAGGCTTCCGAAATGAAAACTTCCTTCCTAATTCGACTCCGAACTTCCCAGAATTCAATTCCGACCACGCCTACAAGTCATAACACCTGAAATAAAGCTGCTCATGGCCTCAAACTTCCAAACGACGAGCTAGAGCTCAAAATGACCAGTCGGGTCGTTACATTCTCCCCCACTTAAACATACGTTCGTCCTCGAACATGCTAAGAACTGCTCTGGAGTTGTCTCAAATTACTGTTTTAACACCTGTGCTGCCACCACTCAGTTGAGCGCATTAGATCGATCAAATCCGAAGATATCCTCTCTTACCTATACAATAAGCTCAGAACTCAGTTCCAACACCTGAAATCCTCTGCTAGGCCTGTTCCCAACATATGAAAACTAAATCAATCACTGCACGTGTTACCAGAATATGATAGCATGCCTCCGCTGAATTAGTATCTTGCACTGCATCATTCATCATTTAACCATAAACCCTAAACACATTCTATTCGATCAAAGACAAGGATACCACGTCACGGATGAAAATCCACCTCACATGAAAACACCAAGTCTTATTACTTTATCACCCAAACTCGAACATTTGTAGTCCAATTGCCTTTCCTTCGCGGAAATAAGATACTGAAATCTCGGAATCACGCTCCGAAAAGATCTCCTTTCAAGTCATTCATTGCCCCGACATATGTGCAACTATCCTACTGTCATATCAACACCGTGCGATGGCAAATCATAAGCATCATAACAACCTGAGAATAGCCTCGAAGCTCTTAGAAACACAACAACTGAGCTGAAGCAACACAATATCCTTCTGCAGGGCAACGACAATAGCCCCAACTAATTACTCATGGAAATTATCACGCGCCATATATGTAGCACCATTATAATTCTTCAAATTCCCGATTTCTAGCAAGCTCTTCGCGACGCGTAAAATTAAGTAGGAAGAAACGTAGGCATAAGCCTCAAAGGAATCAAATCGCATGATGAGGAATCAAGAAGTGAAGTACTCCTAACAGCCCTACAGCCTCTCGAAGATAAGTACAGACGTCTCCGTACCGATTCGCAAGACTCTACTAGACTTGCTCATGACTCGTGAGACCTAAGGGAAGTTAGTGCTCTGATACCACGTTGTCACGACCCAAAATCCATTGAGGTCGTGATGGCGCCGGACACCACTGTCAGGCAAGCTAATCATTAAATAGTTAAATTAATTTCCTATTTTTGTATTTTGAAATCGTTACTTTTCATTTCATTACACAATAATCAATAAAAATATGCTGAGTAAATAACGATGGTTTAACAATCCATTTAATAAATACATCCCAAAATCATCCCAGAACCCGGTTTCACAAGTGCATGAGCAATTTCTAAGAAACAATGTAATACCGTAACTATCCGGAATACAAGTTGGCAGAAAATAAAATATAATACTCTGAAGGAGACTCTGCTGGCTGCGAATCGTCTCGAGAGGTGCATCCCACCTAGGTCCCCATATTATCCGTGTCACGGCACCAAGCGGTGCCACTCGATATCCATGTACCTGCGCAACAAAATGCATAGCAAGTGTAGTATGAGTACGAAAACAACGTGTACCCAGTAAGTATCCCTCCTAACCTCGAAGAGGTAGTGACGAGAGGTCGACTTTGAAACTTGCTAGAGGTCAATTCAATATAATCAAGCGTGATGTCAAATATGGATATTAAAATCAATAACAAATAACAAAAGGAAAGGACAACTTTTTCCATAAATTTATATCAATTAGCAATTTACATCTTAAGGCAATTTAGCAGTTCAAATCACAGATGGTATTTAGAAAATATCATGCGCATGAAATGCCGAGGGTTGGACGGCCCAAACCAATAATAAATAAATGTGCACTGCCGAAGGGTCGAACGGCTCGAACCATAGATGCATCTATTAACCTGCCGTGGCGTACCGCTCGCTCCCATGAGAGTAGTGGAAGAAATCTCCCCGCTCGCGGAATATAAATTGCGAAGCAGTCACGCATAAGCATACACATTCAAACAGACCACCCCGACTATATCGGGAAAACAATTACCCAAAAAATGCAAATTTCGCTTTTAATGGTCACAAGGATAGCATTTAAATCTTTTCTAGCAATTCATTTGTCAAGTTCGATAAGGTTTAAGCATTTTTAAATTCGTCAGTAAAGATACAAGTACGGCAAATAAAATATGATTTTGGGTCCTAGACTACCCAGACATAAGCATAATAGTAGCTACGCACGGACTCCCGTCACCACGTGCGTACGTAGCCCCCAGAAATAGTAGCACATATTTTATTATTTCACCTATGGGGATAATTCCCTCTTACAAGGTTAGAAAGGAGAATTACCTCGCTCTGAAAATTTATAATCGGCTTCCAAGCCCTTCTGACGACCCAGATTGATGCACAATGCCCCAAAACTAGCCAAATAACGGGCAAATCAATAAAAATATACTCTAATACTTGTAAAAATGCAAATTATATAAATTCCCAACTCCGCTTGAAAAGTTGACCAAATAGCCCTCGGGCCCACGTGCCCGGATTCTGAAATTTCTCGAAGATAAACTGTAACGACCCGACTGCTCGTTACGTAGAACGTGCATTATTTTCTCTGTTTCTGTCTTGTTGTAGCTTGGTTAGACTGTTCATGAGATGTTGGAGTCGGTTGGTTTGGGTTCGGAGTGGTTATAGAGGGAATTGAGACACTTAGTCTCTAAAAGTAGCCTTAGAGTTGGAAAAGTCAACTCGGAGTTGACTTATTTGTAAATGACCCCGGATTGCGGATTTTATGGCTTGGATAGCTTCGTTTGGTGATTTGGGACTTAGGAGTGTGTTCGGAATGGTTTTGTGATGTCCGGTGTAGAATTAGGCTTGAATTGGCAAAAATTAGTTTTGGCGATTTCCGGTCGGCAGTGGAAAATAGTCCATCGGGGTCGGAATGGAATTCCTACAGTTGGAACAAGTTCGTAATATCATTGTGGATGTGTCTGCAAATTTTTAGGTCAATCGAAGTTGTTTTGGGTAGTTTCGGCATCGTTAGTGGAATTTAGAAATTTCAATGTTCATACGCTTGAATTTGATGAGTTTTTTGGAGTTTTGATGTTGACTTTGGTGTTTCGAAGGCTCGTGTTACATCCCGTCTTTTTTTTTGTACGCTAATGTTTCGTCGTTAGTTAATAGACATAAGCTCGGGAATGAGATTTTTTTTGGAGATTATAAGGACTATGCTATTTCAAACAGGTAATAAGTAAATTCGTGAAAGTGAGAGGGGAAGCAAGTCAAAAAATAAAAAAATCGTCCAAGTTTGGCATGTTGGGATAAAATACGGGCCGAGCTATAATTTTCGATACTTATAGACGACTACCATACAAGGTACCATATGACCGTGATAATATGATGTATAAAGTGTATTAAAAATAAGTAAAATTTTAAGTAATTTGAGATATTCTTAATTATGTGGGTAATTATATAGTTATTGGGTAGTTGAAAATTACCTAATTAATTAAGAAATTTGTAGATAAACTTAATCAAGTTTTGGAAAGGCTTAGTAGCCAAAAACGTGGTAGCATCTCATATATATTTGATGACTCTTAAGTTTTCATAAAAGGTAGCAAAAGCTACACATCTTAAACGTAAAGAGTTCATAAAAGTGATTGAGATTAGATGAATTGAGCTATTCCAAACTTCTTTTATATTTTATATTTTATATTAATAGGTGTTCATTCCATTCTCCAACAATCCTTTGAAATAAAGAACAAGAAAAGGAAAACATTGTAACAATTGATTTGCTCAAATAGCATTTCTCGTCAAACATAAAGTTTTCTCCGTCATTTTGGTTCTTGACTCTATAGAAGCAGCCAATGAACACCCAATGGTTACCAATTTCAAATTATTCTTTAGCAAATTATGTTCACTGAGGCAGTGATGAATTTCATTCTTCAACCAAAAATCCAACGATATTTCTTAGCACAATAGCAACGTGAGAGTTTGCGATTCTAAGTGAGTACGGTGCAACCTTTTTCAAAAATATCTTACGAATTTTTGTCTACTAGTCCAGGTATGTTAAGGCTAATCCCTTCTTTCATTTTGGCATGATCTTGTCATTACACAAGTTTGATAACCAGGCATAAAGAAAAATTCATATTTTGGAATTTACGTATTTTTTGCTAGTCTCGCAAGTTACGTAAATTTTCCTAGTTTTGTAAGTTACAATATTTTCCTTATCGAGACTTCATATTCAATTAAGTATTTCCATCTTCTATTTAAGAGAGCAGAGAGTTTATATATACAGTATTAAAGTATTTTTATTACCATCGAGCTATAATCGATGAGCAGGCCCCTATTGGGCAACCTCTGATCAGATGGTAAGTTATATACCGAGCCTACTGTGGCCGAGAGCCTATGAGCGAGCCCAGTGGCCGAGATACAAAGCCTAGTATGGCCGAGCGCCTATGAGCGAGCCTACTACGACAGAGCAGTTCTAAAGTTATATATATATTTACCGAGCCTTATAGGGGCGGACAACTATTTTACTTACTATATTGAGAGAGTTGAGTCAGTATCAACAGGTAAGCATGTCTTCAGATTATCTTTGACTTCCAGTTACCTGCAGTTATTATATTATCAGTTCAGTTTCAGATTTCAGTATATTGCCTTACATACTCGGTACGTTATTCGTAATGACGTCCCTTTTGCCTGGGAACACTGCGTGTCATGCCCACAGGCCCTGATAGACAAGTAGAGAGCCCTCCAAGTAGGCTATCAGCTCAGCGGAAGATGTTGGTGCGCTCCATATGCTCCGGAGTTTCTTAATTGGTCAGTATAATTAGGACATGTATTGATTGGTATGGCGGGGCTCAGTCCGGACCTTTATGATACTTATGTCCTCTTAGAGGCTTGTAGACAGATGTCATTAATATGAATACTTGTATGGCCTTGTCGGCCTATGTTTAGAGTTTATAAATGATTAAGTTGGCCTATTAGGGCCGTATGTCACGAGTATATGATGATGTAATAAGAAAGATATGTTACGTTGGTACTCGATTGAGTAAGGTACTGGGTGCCCGTCGCGCCCCATCAGCTTGGGTCGTGACAGCTCGACTAAGTTTGAATGGTCATATATGATGCGTTGGTATATTTGGTTGGGGTCCCGAGGGGCTCAGGATGGTTTTGGGTGGTTAACGGGAAGTTTGGAGTGACTTTGGTAAATCTGCAGGTTGCTGTAGCTGGTGTTTTTGCACCTGCGGAAAGGGAGCCACAGGTGCGGTTCCGCAGGAGCGGACTGGGCTCCGCAGGTGCAAGATTTGGCTGAGTGGGGAGTGGTCCGCAAGTGCGAGGAATTTGTCTCACCTGCGATGTCGCAGGTGCGGAAGGAGTATCGCAGGTCCGGAATTGGGAGACCCCAGGGGAGATCGCAGGTGCGGAAGGAGCATCGCACCTGCGAAGCCGCAGGTGCGAGATCACTGGACAGAAGGTATAAAAACCAGCCTTCGCGAATTTTAACAATGTTTCTCAATATATCATCCAGGTTTGAAGCTTTTGAAGGGTTTTGAAGAGGGAATTTGATAGTTCTTCGTAGAGGTAAGATTTTTGGACTCTAAACTTGTTTATATGTGATTAAAGGTCAGATTTAGGGCGGAAATTTTGGGGAAAATCAGTGAAAAATGGGTAGTTAGGGCTTG
Organism: Nicotiana undulata; assembly: GCA_005239495.1. Lineage (NCBI taxonomy): Eukaryota > Viridiplantae > Streptophyta > Magnoliopsida > Solanales > Solanaceae > Nicotiana > Nicotiana undulata. The sequence goes on from ML291722.1 coordinate 104,086, forward strand.
GGATTAAGAGGCTTTGAAATAAGGATTGGGAGGGGGGGTCATTTGGACTCCGATTTCTGTGTTCTTGGTATGTATGGACTCGCGGGAGGACGATGTTTCTTGTGGTTTAAATTTTATCGAGTTCCAAGACGTGGGCCCGGGGCTGGGTTTGATCAATTTCGGTATTTTTGAGCATTTGTGATAGATTTTGATTAGGATTCACCTCTTAGCATATAATAATGATGTACACTTGATTGTTGGTAGATTTGGAGTGGTCGGAGGTCGAATTTCGAGGCAAGGGCACTGCGGAGTAGTGTTTTAGCCGGTTTTGAGGTAAGTAACGTCTTCAACCTTGGAACTGAGGGTTCGAAACCCCAAATTATCTGATAATTGATGTTAATTAAGGTGACGCACTTGCCAAGTGACAGGCATGCGGGCGTTCACCGAATGTTTGTGGCCTGGCTCATCCCATGGGATTATCTAATGGTTGATTCGCACTGATACTTGTACTGCGAAGGTGGAGATTTCTCTGAACATATTAGAAATCATGATAAGTTTAATTGCTAAGGCTTCATGCCAATGTGTTTAGACTGAAACGGTCAATTGTTGATGTCTCCATCTGTAGTTATTTACTATCATGCACTCAGTCCTGTTGTAGCATACATCTTAATGCCTCAATCTCACCATTTGTTAGTTATATCGCATTAGTATTGTTTGGGCTGAATTATACATATTTGAGAGCATTGTGAGTGAGACTTGAAAGTATTGACTGAGTGAGGCCTAGAGTTAGATTCTTGAGACAGTTATGAGATCGGACTGCACACCGCAGCGATCCTTGAATCATACCTTCGTTGGTTTGATATAGTGCTTGGGCTTATAGGAGCCCCTCCGGAGTCTTCACACCCCCAATGAGCGCACAGATATTGAGGGATGGATCTTCCCTGGACATGGATCTTGTCCGAGTGATATGTTCCGGAGATGGATCTTCTCTGTGGTGCCTTGTTCCGGAGATGGATCTTCTCCGTGGGGCTGGATTGGCCTTTTTCCTCAGTACTGAGTGACTATGTCACTGTGTTTATCCATATTCTAGGATGGATTTTCCCTGGTCCTGATGGGCAATTCGAGTACTGAGTGGACTTATTTATGAGAGTTTGAACATTGTATACATAACATTTCTGATTTACATGAACTTATGAAAGTTACAGACATAACTCGGCGCATGTCGCTTACTTTCTACTCTATTACGGTCATGTTCAAACTATATGCTGTTGTTCGAATTATCGGAGGTTTAGTATGTCACTACCTCTCAGCCCATAGGTTGTTTTCGTTACTTATTGAGTTGGTGTACTCACGTTATACCCTGCACCTTGTGTGCAGATCCAGGTATACTGAGATCCAGCTCTGGTCAGTGAGTCACAGCGGTTTCATCGGAGTTGACGCAGTAGCAGCTGGCGACCGTGATCTCGTCACCTCTTTCTCTTCTACCTGTCGTATTTACTTTCAGACTATGTTGGTCATTTCTTTTTGGGTTGTATTATGTATTAGCAGATCATGACCGTGTGACACCCGGATTCGGGAGTTGTAGATTTTGGGTTTTTGGTTTCATAAGTTTCTTTTAAATACAAATCTTTATTATATTCGACTTCAGGCAGTTGAGAAATGGTAATTTCCTTAATAAACGGTTAAGGATTAGTTACAATAGGTGGCTGGCCAGGTTTCACGACAGGCGCCACCACGACTACGAAAGTGGGTCGTGACATAAACTCTACCCATAAACTTACTAACTCAAATATATAATTTTCTCCAAATTTCATGCCCAAATTCGTGGTCAAAATTCAAAAATACAAATTCTAGGTCTTTGTTCAAAAACCCCTAATTCCCACAAATTTTCATGTTTAATCCATGAGTAATCCAAGTATTTAACTCAAAAATGGGAAGAAATTACTTACGTAGAGTTGCTTGATGAAAATCCCTCTTGAAGCTCTCCAAAATTGTCCAAGCCAAATGAAAAATGAGAGAAATTGGGCCAAGTCCCGTTTAAATTAGCACACTGCCTCCAGTCCTTCCGCACATGCGGTGGCTATGGCCGCACCTACGCGACCGCAGGTGTGCCCAAACTCCCGCACCCGCGGCTTTCTCCTTCCCCAGCCGGCTCCGCACCTGCGCTCCCCTGTCCGCATCTGCGCCTTCACAGGTGCGGAAATAACCTCGCACCTGCAGGCCCCAACCAAGCCACCCTTTTTCCGCTTCTGCGATACCATAGCCGCACCTGCGGCGAAAACCTCGCAGGTGCAGTCACACCAGATGACAGCAGCCTCAGCTTTTCTCGAACTCCAAATTTTGATCCATTACACCCGGAATCCACCCGCGGCCCCCGGGACCCCGTCCAATCACACCAGCCTGTTCCAAAACATAATGCGGACCTACTCGAGGCCTCAAATCACATCAACTAACATCGAAACAATGAATCGCATCACAATTCAATCTTCATGAACTTTGAAATTTCCAACTTCTACATTTGATGCCGAAACCTATCAAATCACGTCCGATTGACCCCAAATTTTGCACACAAGTCACATTCAGCATTACGGACCTGCTCCAACTTTTAGAATCTGAATCCGGCCCAATATCAAAATTTTCACTTCCGGCCGGAGTTTCTTAAGAACCTTCAAATCTCTAACTTCAGCCAAATGAGTTCAGAATGACCTACCGACTTCCGAATTTACTTCTGATCGCGCTCCTAACACCAGAATCACCATATGGAGCTATTCCTAGACTCGAAAACCCAAACGGACATCAATAACACTGAAATACACTTCAACCCAGACTTATGAAATTTCTTCTAAAATGCTAACTTCTACAATATGCGCGAAAATGCTCCTAGTCATCCAAAACCGGATTTGAACATACGCCCGAGTCTAAAATAATCATACGAACCTGCTAGAACTTTCGAATCCTTATTCTGAGGTCGTTTACTCTAAAATCCAATCTTAGTCAATTCTTCCAACTTAAGGCTTCTGAAATGAGAACTTCCTTCCTAATTCGACTCCGAACTTCCCGAAATTCAATTTCGACAACGCCTACAAGTCATAACACCTAAAATGAAGCTGTTCACAGCCTCAAACTGCCGATCGATGAGCTAGAGCTCAAAATGACCGGTCGGGTCGTTACACCCGAGGGCTCGGGTGAGTTTCGGGTAGGCTTCGGGGTGTTTTGAACTAGTTAAAGCTGTTGTTTCTGTTGTATCTGTTGCACACATATTTGTACTTCACGTTCGCATTACTTCACTCATGAACACGTAGAACACTAGTGCATTGCGCCATTTTGTTCTATGCGAACGCGGAGCTCAGGACGTGAACGCGGAGCACTAGTGGGCTAAAGCTTCGCGAACGCGTCCAGGCCACGCGAACGCATTGAGTCACTAGGCATGGGGGAGTGGCCTTGCCTTCTTCTATGCGAACGTGGCCATTGGGCTGCGGTCGCGAAGGGCCCAGATCGTAAAACATACGCGTCCCGTTATGTGCAAACGCAAAGGTCATTTAGGACCGACCCATTGCGAACGCGGCAGGCCCATTGCGATTGCGATGAAGGCCTACCCAGTCATATAAAATCAATTTTAAAAATGGGCAGAACCCTTTTCTTCATAGTTTTCAAACTACAAAGACCTAGAGGCGATCTTCTTCAAACAAATCTATCCCCAAAGTGTTGGTAAAAAATTCTAAACTTGTCTGTTTCAATTACCCAATGTTTTTTTTATCACTTTTCAATAAAAAAAAAAGTAAGAATTTTCATGGTAGAAATTGAGGGTTTGGGAAGAATTAGTTAATTTTGTAAAAATCAAATTTTGACCTCGAATTGGGCTGGGATTTCGAAACTAATTGCATATTCGGGCTCGGGGGTGAATGGGTAAACGTAATTTTGTCCGAACCCCGAGTTTGGACTAAGCAGGCCCGGGGTCGGGTTTTAACTTTTGTTTAGAAAACTTAGGAAAATCACAAATTTTCAGTAAAGTTACTTTCTTTAGCATTAATTAATGATATTAAGCTAATTATGATTATATTTGAGTGTGTTGGGGGTGACGATTACCTGCACGTTGTGGTCATGTCATACTATGCGAGTAAATGCTAATTATTGTTATTTATTTGTCTTAAAGCCTATCATCTGTGATTATTGTTGTTAGTGAAATGTTGAGAGATTAGTATCCGGTTCCCCCGAGATGATTATTATTCTGAATCCTGAATTGAAATTGAAATGATAAAGAATGACAGTAACCATGATGAAATATTGATTTGTTGTGAAATCCCTTTGAGAACATTGAGTTGAGATTGTAACATTAAATGGTGATAGAAATTATGATGACATACTGTTTCCTTGTGAAATTTCTTTTTATATATTATTGATGATTTATTTATATTGTGAGGAAGAGTGTAAAGCACGAAGGGTGATGTCTTGCATGATTTGATTATATTGTGAGGAAGAGTGTAAAGCACGAAGGTTGATGTCGTGCATGATTATTTATAATGTGAGGAAGAGAGTAAAAGCACGAAGGGTGATGTCGTGCATTCTTAAATTATAATATCTGGCGAGGATGAGAGTAAAAGCATGAAGGGTCATGCTGTGTATTCTATTCATTATTTGGTGAGGCAGAGAGTAAAAGCACGACGGGTGATGCCGTGCAAGTTCCATTTCTATTACTAATTGCTAATATTATTGTTGATCACTGTTTGATTTTGTCTTGTTTTTTTTTTCTCTCTCTCTCTTTATGTTAAAAATTCCCCATCGCATGCTCCCTTCCCATTATTTGCTGTTATTAAATCCTTAATTGTTGTTATTCCTGCTAGCATGATTATATATATATATATATATATAATCATGCTAGCAGGAATAACAACAATTAAGGATTTAATAACAGCAAATAATGGGAAGGGAGCATGCGATGGGGAATTTTTAACATAAAGAGAGAGAGAGAAAAAAAAAACAAGACAAAATCAAACAGTGATCAACAATAATATTAGCAATTAGTAATAGAAATGGAACTTGCACGGCATCACCCGTCGTGCTTTTACTCTCTGCCTCACCAAATAATGAATAGAATACACAGCATGACCCTTCATGCTTTTACTCTCATCCTCGCCAGATATTATAATTTAAGAATGCACGACATCACCCTTCGTGCTTTTACTCTCTTCCTCACATTATAAATAATCATGCACGACATCAACCTTCGTGCTTTACACTCTTCCTCACAATATAATCAAATCATGCAAGACATCACCCTTCGTGCTTTACACTCTTCCNGTGTCTTGTCCTAGCCTCGTCACTACTTCGCTGAGGTTATACTCGACACTTACTCAGTACATGGGGTCGGTTGTACTGATACTACACTCAGCACTCTTTTTTACAGATCCAGGTACCGTCCAGCGTTAGGCGACTTTAGTAGCTGATTTTCATCATTCGGAGACACGAAGTAGATTTGTTGGTGTCTGCAGATTTCTGGAGTCTTCTCTTAATTTTATAGAGACTGTTTTATTACACTCAAAACAAATACATTATTTCTTTCAGCCTATTATTTGTAGTATTCTTAGTAGTTCGTGAATTGTGGCACCAGACCCTAGGGTAGTCTTATAGTTATATATTTAGTCTGTGGCTCGGTTTATTCATTCATTATTATTTTATTCATGAAGGATTGCATTGGAAATTATTAGATGTAGTTTATTTTTAGATTGTCTTATTGTGTTAAATAAATTTTCAAAGGAAAATGGCTAATCAAGTTCGAACATTGGCTTGCCTAGCTAGTGTCGTGTTAGGTGACATCACGACCCCTAAGGTGGGGAATTTGGGTCGTGACAAGTTGGTATCAGATCCCTAGGTTGCTTAGGTCTCACAATTCACGAACAAGCTTAATAGATTCTGAAGGATAAATACGGAGACGTCTGTACTTATCTCTCAGAGGCTATCGAGTTAGGAAACAACTCTATTTTTGTTTCTATTCTATCGTGCAATTGTTGTTATCTCAAATACTGATTGAATTCTTCTATTCCCTCGTAGATGGCGAGAACACGTGTTTCCTCTTCCGCTGACCAACACTCCAGCCCTCTAGCAGCAGCAACTCCTACTAGGGGCAGAGGCCAAGGCCGCGCCAGAAGCCATGGTAGGGGCAGCACTCAGCCCATTGCTCAGACAGCAACCCCAGCTGCGGAGCCTAGATTGAGATTAATGAGGGGGTTTCAGCTCAGACCGTTCCAGCGGGACCAACTCAGGTCCCAGAGGGGTTTATTTCTACCCCGTTACTTCAGGACGCTTTGGTCCGATTAGTGGGCATTATGGAGAGTGTGGCCCAAACTGGTACATTCCCCGTAGCAGCAGCCATATCTCAGGCTGGAGAAGGAGTCCAGACTCCTGTTACCCACACTCCTAATCAGACTACTCCTCAGGTTCAGACCCCAGCAGCCAATCCAGTTGGGGTAACTCAGCCAGTTGCTCCAGCGCCACCCGTTGATGGGGCAACTATGTCCATCGATGCTTTGTGGAGGTTGGACAAGTTCATTAAGTTATTTCTTGTTCATTTCAGTGGTGAGACTTCAGAGGATCCTCAGGAATATTTAAATAGTTGTCATGAGGTTCTGTGTAATATGGGTATTTTGGAGACCTATGGGGTCGATTTCGCTGCTTTCCAGACGACTGGTTTCGCCAAATAATGGTGGAGGGATTATTTGTTGACTAGACCAGTTGGGTCACCTGCTTTGACTTGGGATAAGTTTTCTCATCTCTTTTTGGAGAAGTTTTTTCCTGTTACTACTCGAGAGAAGAAACGTCGTCAGTTTGAGTGATTTCAGTAGGGAAGCATGATTGTGACCCAGTATGAGAATCGCTTTGTGGATTTGGATAGACATGCTATTCTTTTATTGCCTACAGAGAGAGAGAGGGGGGGGTCAGACGATTTATTGAGGGCCTTGCTCAGCCCATTAGGTTGCAAATGGCCAAAGAGACAGGGACTGAGATTTCTTTTCAGGATGCGGCTAATGTGGCCAGGAGAGTGGAGTCTGTTCTCGGGATGGGAGGTCATGGGTCTCACTAGAGACCTCGTCATTCCGGTGGTTTCAGTGGTGCCTCATCTGGAGGCGGGGTTAGTTTCAGCAGAGGCCATTATTCCAAGCCATTCCATTCAGCACTTCAGGCTTCACATGGTACTTCTGGTGGTCGTGGTTCTTATATGCCCCATTCTGCTCAGCCAGTCTACAGTGCACCATCAGCTCCTATCAGTGCACCTCCTCTCCAGAGTGTTCATGGATGTTATACTAGTCGACAGGGTCAGTTTGCCGACCAACAGTCTCAGCAGCCGAGGTCTTGTTACACTTGTGGTGACCCGAGGCACATTGCTAGATATTGTCCTTGCAGGTCAGATAATTCTCAGTATCAGGGTTCCCGTGCTATAGTTCCAGCACCACCTGCCAAGCCATCGATCGGTAGGGGTCAAGCAACCAGAAGTAGAAGTCAGGTTGTTAGACGTGGAGGCCATGCCTCTAGGGGTGGAGGCCAGCCCGCTTGAGGTGGAGGTCCGCCTATCAGAGGTCCTCCCAGAGACATAGTTCAGGGCGGTGGAGCCCAGCCCCGATTATATGCATTTCCGGCTAGACCTGAGGCGGAGTCCTCCAATGTTGTTATTACAGGTATCATTTCAGTTTGAAACAGAAATGCCTCAGTTTTGTTCGATTCAGGGTCTAGTTATTCTTATGTGTCATCCTATTTTGCTTCGTATTTGGTTGTGCCCCGCGATTCCTTTAGTTTTCCTATTTATGTGTCTACGCTGGTGGGGGATGCTATTATGGTAGATTGTGCCTATCGTTCATGCATAATAGTCATTGAGGGTCTTGAAACTAGTGTGGATCTTTTGCTTCTTGACATGGTCGATTTTGATGTTATATTGGGCATGGATTGGTTGTCACACCTTATTATGCCATTTTGGAATGTCAGTGTCACAACCCGATTTCACCCTCTGAAACGGTATCATGACGGCACCTAGTCTCTACGACTAGGTAAGCCTAAATTTGCGGAAGATATTAAAAAAAAAATAAAGACGGAATAAAGTAAATCTACTAAATGAAATATCGCCACTCGGCATGTTCAGGAAAAATTCCCGAAACCCGGAATGTCACTTTTTAAGCCACAAGCTCTATACCATAATAGCTCTATACGACGAAAAGGAAATACGTAAGATGTCTCTATCTAAACTGGAATGGAAGGTGACCCGGAGGATTCTGCGGACGCGGCAGAATTACCTTGCGGTCTTCTCGAAGAAGCTATAACGACCCCTAGTCACGGAACTGAGTACTGGTACCTGGATCTGCACACGAAAAACATGTGCAGGAAAGGGCATGAGTACAGCACAATTGGTACCCAGTAAGTGCCAAGCCTAACCCCAGTCAAGTAGTGATGAGGTCAGGTTAAGGCTCTACTGGATTTATAAGTACGACAGTTTAAAATAGTACAGAAGGAAAATAAATTCTAAGGTAAGCAGTAAAATTGAATAATTTGAAATAAAACAACAACAGGGAGCCCTCGGCTGAGCGCAACGTATCACACAGTGGAATCTCCCGGGATACCGTCCCGTAGTTCCAAATATAAATATGCAGTACAAGGGGATCTCCCGGAATACGTCCGTAGTCCCAAATTAAATATGCAGTACATGGGGATCGCCTGGAATACGTCTGTAGTCCCTATTTAAATATGCAGTACAGGGGGGATCTCTCGGAATATGTCCGTAGTCCCAATTTAAATATGCAATGCGGAACGAATGACAGATAAGGCATCAATTGAAACGGTTCATCAAATAGCACGTCGGGAAAGCAATAAGCTAACTAACATGGCGCACAGAGTGTTAGATAGAAAATTTAATGTTAAAAGGATAAGCATGCTTTCCTAGTTTAAGTTGAACAATTTAACACAGTAAAGCAAGATAATCGGAGAAAAACAATTTCTAATTTTCGGAGAAAATGGAATTTTTGCTATAATGGTTTGTGTACGTACTCGTCACCTCACGTACACAGAGGCCACGCAACAATTAATATCAAAACAACCTAAGGGAAGTCCCCAACACAGAGTTAGGCAAGCCACTTACCTCGACTACTCTACTCAACTCGAAACCACGTTCTTGCCACGAGTACCCGACTCCGAATGGCCCAAATCTATTCAATTCAAGTGCCTAATGTATATATCACTTTAAGAAATCAAGATAGCTAATTAGTTCAAAGCTAATGCGCGAAATAAGGAAAATTACCAAAAACGTCCCTCGTGCCCATGTCTCAGAATCGAGTAAAAGTTACAAATTTAGAACACCCATTCACTCACGAACTCACTCGAACAAGAATCATCAAAATCCGACGGAAAATCTCCTTAAATTCTCAGATTTCTACTTGGGGAACTTTCATCCCATTTTAATAATTATTCACCCAAATTCCTTGATTAGATTGAAGAAATTGTTATAGATTAATGATATATAAGTGAAATAGGATTAGGAATCGTTGCCTATTAATCTTCTCTTCAAACCCAACTCAAAATCGCCTAATCCCGAGCTCCAAATCATTTTTAGAAAATATGAATTTCAAACCCTCGAATTTGGTATTGACTGCCCAGCGATCCCGCACCTGCACCCTCTTGGACCGCACCTGCGGAAAATGCATCAGAGGTGCGAAAACCCACTAAAAGGGCTGGGGCCGCACCTGCGGCCACTGGGCCACATCTGCAGCTCCGCATCTGTGAAACTCTTGCCGCACCTGCGAGCCTGGCTGACCCAGTTCAATTCTGCACCTGCGAGGTCCCCGTCCACGCTTGCGTGTCCGCACTTGCGGCTTCCCTTCCGCAGGTGCAAAACACCAGAACCAACAGTGCTTCAGCTAGTTTTTAAGTCCAAAAACTTCCCATTGGGCATCCGAATCATCCATGAGGCCCCCCGAACCTCAGCCAAAACTACCAACCAGTCCTAATACCTCATCCAAACTTAGTTGAACCTTCAAAACACATTACATAACACAAAAATCACAATTTATGCATAGATTCGAGCCTAATGACTTATGAAATTTCAAAAATCCACAACTGATGCCGAAACACGTCAAAACTCATCCAAATGACATCACATTTTACACACATGTCATAAATGACACTACAGACCTACAACCACTCTGGAAATTCCATTCCGAGCCCGATATCATAATTTCACCTATCGGTCAAAATCGCCGAAATTCTTACTTTCGCCAATTCAAGCCTAAAACAACCATAGGCCTCGAAAACACATTCTGAACACGCTCCTAAACCCGAAATCACCTAACGGAGCTAACGGAGTCGACAAAATTCCATTTCGAACCCGTCTTCACACAGTTCAAACTACGGTCCGATTTCTAAAGCTTAAACTCATATATAGGGACTATGTGTCCCAAAACTCTCTGAAATTCACAACTAAACATTCTGACAAGTCCCGAAAGCAGAAATAGACATGGGGAAATTTGTTATTAGGGGATTCAGGCGCTAACTTTCAAAATGACCGACCGGGTCGTTACATTCTCCCCTTCTTAAGAAAATCGTTCATCCTCGAACAAGTATAGAGACATACCTGAAGCTGTGAAAATATGAGGCTACTGACTGCGCATATCCTGCTTGGTCTCCCAAGTCTCCTCCTCGACCGGCTGACCCCTCCATTGAACCTTGACTGATACAATATTCTTCGACCAGAGCTTTCTGACCTGCCTATCCAATATAGATACTGGCTCCTCAACATATGATAGATCATTGTCCAACTGGACTGAACTGAAATCCAAAACATGGGTCGGGTCACCGTGATACTTCCGGAGCATAGAGACGTGGAATACCGGATGAACTTCTGCTAGGTTGTGAGGCAAGTCTAGCTCATAAGAAACCTCCCCAGCACACCACAACACCTCAAAAGGGCCAATAAATCTCGGACTCAGCTTACCCTTCTTCCCGAACCTCTTGACATCCTCCATAGGCGATACCCGAAGCAAAACCCGATCACCAGCCATAAATGCCAAATCACGAACCTTCCGCTCTGCATAACGCTTCTTACTGGACTGAGTTGTGTGAAGTCTCTCCTGAATAACCTTCACCTTGTCCAGGGCATCCTGGACCAAATCTGTACCCAACAATCGGGCCTCGCCCGGCTCAAACCATCCCATCGGAGACCAGCATCGTCTACCATATAAAGCCTCATACGACGCCATATGAATGTTGTACTGGTAGATATTATTATAAGAAAAATATTCAAGTGGCAAGTATCGGTCCTATGAACCTACAAAATCCATCACACAGGCACAGAGCATATCCTCAAGAATCTGAATCGTGCGCTCGGACTTCCCGTCCGTCTGAGGGTGAAAGGTTGTACTCAACTCTACCCCGGTGCCTAGCTCCTGTTGAACGATTCTCCAGAACCGTGATGTGAACTGTGTACCTCTGTCCGAAATGATAGATACTGGAATACCGTGGAGGCGAACAATCTCCCTGATATAAATCTCAGCCAACCTCTCGGAGGAATATGTAGTCAACACTGGAATGAAATGGGCTGATTTGGTCAGCCGATCCACGATCACCCAAATAGCGTCAAACTTTCTCAAAGTCCGAGGAAGTCCAACCACAAAGTCCATGGTGATCCGCTCCCACTTCCACTATGGAAGCTCAATCTGCTGAAGTAACCCTCCTGGTCTCTGATGCTCATATTTGACTTGCTGACAGTTGAGACACTTGGCCACAAATTCCACTATTTCCTTTTTCATCCTTCTCCACTAGTAGTGTTGTCTCGGGTCCTGGTACATCTTCGCAGTACCCGGAAGAATGGAATACCGCGAGCTATGGGCCTCCTCAAGAATCAAATCCCAAAGCCCATCTACATTGAGCACACAGATACAACCCCGCATCTTCATCACGCCATCATCACCTATATTCACATCCCTGGCATCACCCCGCCGAACCTTATCTTGAAGAACCAGAAGGTGGGGATCATCCTATTGGCGCTCTCGAATGCGGTCATAAAGAGAAGACCAAGCAACCACACAAGCTAAAACCCGGCAAGGCTCTGAAAGATTCAATCTCACGAACTGACTGGCTAAGGAATGAACATCCAAGGCTAAGGGCCTCTCAACTGCCAGAAGATATGCCAAACTCCCAAAACTCTCCGCCCGGTGACTCAAGGCGTCGGCCACCATATTGGCCTTCCCCGAGTGGTATAATATAGTGATGTCATAATCCTTGAGTAACTCCAACCACCTACGCTGGCACAAATTGAGGTCCTTCTGCTTGAACAAGTTCTGCAAACTTCGGTGATCCATGAGAATCTCACAGGGAACACCGTATAAATAATGACGCCATATCTTCAGGGCGTGAACAATCGCTGCCAACTCGAGGTCATGAACTAGATAGTTCTTCTCATGCACCTTCAATTGTCTAGAGGCGTAGGTAATCACCCTACCGTCCTGCATCGATACTGCTCCAAGGCCAATCCTCAAGGCATCACAATAGACTGTATAGGACCCTGAACCCGTAGGCAATACCAACACTTGAGTTGTAGTCAGGGCTGTCTTGAGCTTCTGAAAGAGCTCCTCACACTCCTCAGTCCACCTGAACGGAGCACCCTTTTCGGTCAATCTGGTCATAGGTGCTGCAATGGATGAAAATCCCTCCACAAAATGACAATAGTACCCTACCAAACTGAGGAAACTGCGGATCTCAGTAGCTGATGACGGTCTAGGCCAAATCTATTCAATTCAAGTGCATAATGTAAATATCACTTTAAGAAAGCTAGCTAATTAGTTCAAAGCTAATACGCGAAATTAGGAAAATTTCCCAAAATATCCCCCGGGCCCACGTTCGGAATCGTGAAAGTTACAAATTTAGAACACCCATTCACTCACGAACTCACTCGAACAAGAATCATCAAAATCCGACGTCAAAATCTACTTAAATTCTCAAATTTCTACTTGGGGAACTTTCATCCCATTTTCATAAATTTTCACCCAAATTCCTTGATTAGATTGAAGATATTATTATAGATTAATGATATATAAGTGAAATAGGATTAGAAATCGTTACCTATGAGTCTTCTCTTCAAACCTCACTCAAAATCGGCGAATCCCGAGCTCCAAATCATTTTTAGAAAATATGAATTTCAAACCCTCGAATTTGGTATTGACTGCCCAGCGATCCCACACCTACGCCCTCTTGGACCGCACCTGCGGAAAATGCATCGCAGTGGAACTCTTGCCGCACCTGCGAGCCTGGCTGACCCAGGTCAATTCCCCACCTACGAGACCCCCGTCCGCGCTTGCGTGTCCACACCTGCGGCTCCCGTTCCGCAGGTGCGAAACGCCAGAAACAACAGTGCTTCAACTGGTTTTTAAGTCCAAAAACTTCCCGTTGGGCATCCGAATCATCCTCGAGGGCCCCGGAACCTCAACCAAAACTACCAACCAGTCCAAATACATCATCCAAACTTAGTCGAACCTTCAAAACATATCACATAACACCAAAATCACAATTTATGCATGGATTCGAGCCTAATGACTTATGAAATTTTCAAAATCCACAACAGATGCCGAAACATGCAGAACTCATCTGAATGACCTCAAACTTTACACACAGGTCATAAATGACACTACGAACTTGCAGCCACTCTCGGAATTCCATTCCGAGCCCGATATCAAAATTTCACCTATCAGCCGAAATCGCCAAAATTCTAACTTTCGCCAATTCAATCCTAAAACTACCATAGGCCTCAAAAATACATTCGAACACGCTCCTAACCCCAAAATCACCTAACCGAGCTAGTGGAGTCGACATAATTTCATTCTAGACCCGTCTTCACACAGCTCTAACTACGGTCCGATTTCTAAAGCTTAAACTCATATATAGGGACCATGTGTCCCAAAACTCTACGAAATTCACAACTAAATGTTCCGACAAGTCCCGAAAGTAGAAATAGACATAGGGAAAGTAATTATTAAGGGATCGAGGCGCTAACTTTCAAAACAACCGACCAATTTGTTACAGTCACGCCAAGACAATTACTTAAGATTTGCCGAGGTTGTCTCGATTAGAATGGAAAGGGACTCCTGATCATTCTCCCAGCCGAGTGATTTCTTATTCCAAGGCTTGTTGCATGGTTGAGAAGGGGTGTTTGGCTTATTTGGCTTATATTCGTGACTATGATGCTGAGGTTTCTTCTATAGATTCAGTTCCTATTGTTCGTGAGTTTCCTGAGGTATTTCCTGAAGACCTGTCGGGGATGCCACCCGACAAGGATATTGACTTTTGAATTGATGTGGCTCTAGTCACTTAGCCCATTTCCATTCCTTCATACCGGATGCCCCACCAGAATTGAAAGAGTTAAAAGAACAGTTGCAAGATTTGCTGGATAAGGGTTTCATCAGACCTAGTGTCTCGCCTTGGGGTGCACCAGTGTTGTTTGTGAAGAAGAAAGATGGATCGATGAGGATGTGTATAGATTGCCGATAATTGAATAAAGTTACTATCAAGAATAAATATCCATTGCTGAGAATTGATGATTTATTTGATCAGCTTAAGGATGCTAGGGTGTTTTCAGAAATTGATTTGAGATCGGGCTACCATCAGTTGAAGATTAGGGCGTCTAATGTTCCTAAGACAACCTTTCAGATGAGGTATGGGCACTATGAATTTCTCGTGATGTCTTTTGGGTTGACTAATGCACCTGCAGCCTTTATGGATTTGATGAATCGGGTTTTCAAGCCTCATCTGGAGTCTTTTGTAATTGTGTTCATTGATGACATTCTTATATACTCCCGCAGTCGGGAAGAGCATGAGCAGCACCTCCATATAGCACTCCTTACTTTGAGGGATAATCAATTGTATGCAAAGTTTTCAAAATGTGAGTTCTGGTTGGATTCAGTAGCTATCTTGGGACATATGGTATCAGCAGAGGGTATTTATGTAGATACTAAGAAGATAGAGGCAGTCAAGAACTGGCCTTGACCGACTACAGCCACAAAAATTAGGAGCTTTTTAGGTTTGGCGGGTTACTACCGTCGTTTTGTGGATGGGTTTTCATCTATCGCAGCCCCAATGACCCAATTGACTCAAAAGGTGCCTCATATAAATAGTCGGATGAGTGTGAGGTGAGTTTTCAGAAGCTCAAGACAGCCTTGACTTCAGTGCCGGTGTTGGTGTTACCATCAAGTTCAGGTTCTTTCACGGTATATTGTGATGCTTCTCGTGTTGGACTTGGAGTAGTATTTATGCAGGATGGCAGGGTGATTGCATATGCGTCTCGGTAGTTGAAAGTTCATGAAAAGAATTATCATGTCCATGACTTAGAGTTGGCAGCCATTGTTCATGAATTGAAGATTTGGAGGCACTATCTCTATGGTGTGCCGTGTGAGGTTTTCACAGATCATCGTAGTCTCTAGTACTTGTTCAAGTAAAAGGATCTTAATTTGAGTCAGCGAAGATGGTTAGAGTTACTGAAATATTATGATGTCACTATATTGTATCATCCAGGGAAGGCCAACGTGGTTGCCGATGCATTGAGTAGAAAGGCAGTGAGTATGGGTAGCCTTGCATTTATTCAAGTCGGTGAGAGACCGTTGGATTTAGACATTCAGACTTTGGCTAATCAGTTTGTGAGGTTGGATATTTCGCCCAGCAGTATTCTAGCTTGTACAATCGCTCGGTCTTCTTTATTTGAGCGTATCAGATATCGGCAGGATGATGACTCGCATTTGATGGTCCTTAGGGACACAGTTCGGCACGGTGGTGCCAAGCAAGTTACAGTTGGATATGACGGTGTTTTGAGGATGCAGGGTTGTATAGGTGTGCCTGATGTTGATGGCCTTCGTGAGTTGATCCTTGAGGAGGCTCACAGTTCTAAGTATTCTATTCACCCAGGTGCAGCCAAAATGTAACAGGACTTGAGGCAGCATTATTGGTGGAAAAGGATGAAAAAGGACATTGTTGCGTATGTGGCTCGTTGTTTAAATTCTCAACAGGTAAAATATGAGCATTAGAGATCCAGTGGTTTTCTTCAGCAGATAGAGATTCCTGAGTGGAAGTGGGAGCGTATCACCATAGACTTTGTTGTTGGACTCCCACGGACTCAGAGGAAGTTCGACGCAGTTTGGGTTATTGTGGATAGGCTGACTAAATCAGCGCACTTAATTCTAGTGGCAAGTACTTATACTTCAGAGCGTTTGGCAAAGATATATATTCGACAGATTGTTCGCCTTCACGATGTGCCCGTGTCTATCATTTGTGATCGAGGTTTCCCAGTTTACCTCGCACTTTTGGAGGGCAGTTCAATGTGAGTTGGGTACCCGAGTTGAGTTGAGTACAACATTTCATCCTCAAACAGACGGGCAGTCCGAGCGTACTATTCAGATTTTAGAGGATATGCTCCGTGCTTGTGTTATCAACTTTGTAGGTCCTTGGGATCAGTTCTTGCCGTTAGCGGAGTTTGCTTATAATAATAGTTATCAGTCCAGCATTCAGATGGCTCCTTTTGAGGCATTATATGGTAGACGGTGCAGATCGCCAGTTGGATGGTTTGAACCGGGAGAGGCTCGGTTATTGGGTCCCAACTTAGTTCAGGAGGCCTTCGATAAGGTCAAGGTTATACAAGATCGTCTTCGTGCAGCTCAGCCCAGGCAAAAGAGTTATGCCGACTATAAGGTTCGTGATGTGGCATTCATGGTTGGAGAGAGATTATTGTTTCGGGTGTCGCCCATGAAGTATGTTATGAGATTTGGGAAGAAGGGTAAGTTGAGCCCTAGGTATATCGGGTCGTTTGAGATTCTTGATAGAGTGGGGGAGGTAGCTTATAGACTTGCATTGCCTCCAGGGTTATCCTCAGTTCATCCGATATTCCACGTTTCTATGCTTCGGAAATACCATGGTGACCCGTCCCACGTGTTAGATTTCAGCTTTGTCCAATTGGATAAAGATTTGACTTATGAGGAGGAGCCGGAAGCCATTTTAGACCGGCAGGTCCGTCAGTTGAGGTCAAAGAGGTACCCTTCAGTTCGAATGTAGTGGAAAGGTCAGCCAGATGAGGCAGCTACTTGGGAGTCTCAGTCGGATATGAAGAGTAGATATCCACACCTGTTTTCCAATTCAGGTAATCTTCTATGTCTGTTCGAGGACGAACGTTTGTTTTAGAGGTGGATATTGTGATGACCCAAGGGGTCATTTTATGAATTAAGACTCCGTTCTAGGATTATTAGCCATAAAAGACTAATTTTAATTACCACAATTTGCATGCGCAGTCCGGGCGTAAAACGGAAAGCTTTTATGTGAAAATATGAAATAGTAATTTCTAGAGTTAAAATTTGGTTTTAGTTGATTTTAATCAACATTTTGAGTAATTGGATCTGGATCTGTGTTCGGACGATCCCGAGAGGTCCGCAGTAAAATATGGGACTTGGGTGTATGCCTAGAATTGAATTCCGAGGTCCCAAGCCTTAGAAATCAATTTTTGAAAGAAAGTTTTTTGTAGAATTATTAATAAAATAAAGAAAGGAATTAATGTTTGAAACCGTTGATATCGGGGCCGTATTTTGGTTCCGGAGCCCGATACAGATTTGTTATAGTATTTAAGTACTCTCTGTGAGATTTGGTGAGAATCGGAGTTGATTTGACGTGATTCGGACGTCCGGTTGAGAAATAGTGAAAGTTAAGTGTTCTTGGGAAAAATGATGAGTTTTGAGGTTAAATTCATAGCTTTACACGTTATTTTCATGATTTGATCACACGAGCGAGTCCGTATGATATTTTTAGACTTGCGTTCATTTTTGGGTTAGAGCCCCGAGGGCTCGGGTGAGTTTAGGGTAGGCTTCTGGGTGTTTTGAACTAGTTAAAGTTGTTGCTTCTGCTGTATCTGGTGCGCAACATATTTGTACTTCGCGTTCGCGTTACTTCACTCGCGAATGCGTAGAGTAAAAGTGCACTGGGCCATTTTGTTCTATGTGAACGCGGAGCTCAGGATGCAAACGTGGAGCACTGGTGGACTAAAGCTTCGCGAACGCGCCCAGGTCACGCGAACGCATTGAGTCACTGGGCCCGGGGGAGGGTCTTTGCCTTCTTCTATGCGCACGCGGCCATTGGGCTGCGATCGTGAAGGGCCCAGATTGTAAAGCATCGCGAACGCGTCTCGTTTTGTGCGACGCGAAGGCCATTTGGGCCTGACCCATCGCGAACGCGGTGAAGGCATGCCCAGTCATATAAAATCAATTTTAAAAAAAGGGCAGAACCCTTTTCTTCATATTTTTCGAACTACAAAGACCTAAGGGCGATTTTCTTCACACAAATTCATCCCCAAAGTGTTGGTAAATAATTCTAAACTTGTCTCTTTCAATTACCCAATGTTTTTCATCACTTTTCAATCAAACAAACATTAAGAATTTTCATGGTAGAAATTGAGGGTTCTGTTAGAATTAGGGAACTTTGTAAAAATCAAATTTTGACCTCGAATTGGGGTCGGATTTCGAAACTAATTGCATATTCGGGCTCGGGGGTGAATGGGTAACCGTAATTTGGTCCGAACCCCAAGTTTGGACCAAGCAGGTTACTTTTTTTGAGAAAACTTAGGAAAATCACAAATTTTCAGTAAAGTTACTTTCTTTAGCATTAATTAATGATATTAAGCTAATTATGATTAGATTCGAGTGTGCTGGAGGTGAATTCGAAAGAAAAAAGCTATAATTGAGCTGTGAATGGCCTGTGGAATTGAGGTAAGTGTTGTGTCTAACCTTAGCTTGAGGGAATAGGTATTGTGTGACTAATTGTTACCTATTCGTTTGCTAAATCCAATGTATAGGTGAGGTGACGAATACCTACACGTTGTGATCAGGTCATACCATGCGAGTAAATGCTAATTATTGTTATTTGTTTGTCTTAAAGTCTATCATCTGTGATTATTGTTGTTAGTGAAATGTTGAGAGATTAGTATCCGGTTCCACCGAGATGATTATTATTCTGAATCCTGAATTGAGATTGAAATGATAAAGGATGATAGTAACCATGATAAAATATTGATTTCTTGTGAAATCACTTTGAGAACATTGAGTTGAGATTGAAATATTAAATGGTGATAGAAATTATGATGACATACTGTTTCCTTGTGAAATTCCTTTTTATATACTATTGATGATTTATTTATATTGTGAGGAAGAGTGAAAGCACGAAGGGTGATGTCGTGCATGATTTGATTATATTGTGAGGAAGAGTGTAAAGCACGAAGGGTGATCCCGTGCATGATTATTTATAATGTAAGGAACAGAGTAAAAGCATGAAGGGTGATGCCGTGCATTCTTAAATTATAATATCTGGTGAGGATGAGAGTAAAAGCACGAAGGGTGATGTCGTGTATTCTATTTATTATTTGGTGAGCCTGAGAGTAAAAACACGAAGGATGATGTCGTGCAAGTTCCATTTCTATTATTAATTGCTAATATTATTGTTGATCACTGTATGATTCTGTCTTGTTGTTTTTCTCTTTCTTTATGTTAAAAATTCCCCATCGCATGCTCCCTTCCCATTATTTGTTGTTTTTAATTCCTTAATTGTTGTTATTCCTGCTAGCATGATTATATATATATTCAGGATTTAAGTGGTGTCTTGTCCTAGCTTCGTCACTACTTCGCCGAGGTTAGGCTCGGCATTACTCAGTACATGGGGTCGGTTGTACTGATATTATACTCTGCACTCTTTTGTGCAGATCCAGGTACCGTCCAGCGTTAGGCGACTTTAGTAGCTGATTTTCATCATTCGGAGACAGGAGGTGGGTCTGTTGGCGTCCGCAGATTTCTGGAGTCTTCTCTTAGTTTTATAGAGATTGTTTTATTACACTCAAAACAGATACATTATTTCTTTCATTCCATTATTTGTAGTATTCTTAGTAGTTCGTGAATTATGACACCAGACCTTCAGGTAGTCTTATAGTTATATATTTAGTTTGTGGCTCGGTTTATTCATTCATTTATTATTTTATTCATGAAGGCATGCGTTGGAAATTATTAGATGTAGTTTATTTTTTATTGTCTTATTGTGTCAAATAAATATTCAAAGGAAAATGGCTAATCAAGTTCTAACATTGACTTGCCTAGCAAGTGTGGTGTTAGGCGCCATCACGACCCCTAAGGTTGGGAATTTGGGTCGTGACATTTGATATGAAGCAACTTTACCAAAGTAGAAAGTTTAGAAACTTTTGAATCATGGTACTGTCTGCGCTCAAAATCTTTTAAGATTCTATAGAATCTTTATGCTTCAATATTTGGTTCCTCCTCAAACTGCCCATCACCATCATTGTTCATATTGTCTCCTTCAAAAGTGGGATATAAATCTCTTAAAATTTCATGTATTTCATCCTCACCATCACCCTTTTTATTAATCTTATCATCTATAAATTCATAATCTGAAGAAGACTCACTTAATCTCTCCCCATGGTGATACCAAAGGGTATAATTTTGGATCATTCTGTGTACTATTAAATGTGACCTAACCGGCTCACGTGTTCCTAAAATTGCATTACAACATTTGACGCATGGACAACGTATTTCGCGTGTTTCTCCCAATCTTTAAAAAGCATAATCCATAAAGTTCTCCACCCCAAGTATGTAAGTGTTATCAAGTCGATCATGAATAAGTTCCATCCATTGCTTATAAGGTGCCATAATCTGGTGCATACACGAAATTGATATACATATATAGTCAACTAAAAAATATTAGTATGTCTATAAACAAGAAATGAACATAAGCGAATAAAAACATATTAGTCACATTTTCTAAGGAATATTAGTCAATATACTTTCAAAGATTATTTTTGTAATCCGTTTGAATAATTTCTCACATCCCCCATTTCACTGGCCTATATCCCATGTAACAGCCTTAAATTTTACAATAAAGGATGAATAAATATGTCAAATTAGGGAAATTAAAATAATATTACTCTGCATTGATGCTCTTATATTATGATTGTTGATTAAGAAACTAGTGTTATTTCAGGAAACAAAATAACCAACCAAGGAAAAGAATGTGAAAGAATGTTAAGTGAACAACTAAAAATTCAGGTAGAGAAACTGAAAAATTCAAAGTGAGTATCTCAGTTAGGTATATATCGAGTGAAAGAAATAGATAATTAATATGACATTAGTGTAATTTATTTGCACAACCAAGTAACGGGATATCAATGTAATATTGTTAAAGGGGGAGGGGGGGGTGTCACGACCTCAAATCCTAACAGGCCGTGATGGCGCTTGTCGTGGAACTAGGCTAGCCAACCATCACCTTACTACACATTTGTTCAATTATAAGAGTTCACAAATTGAATAATAAGCATGCAACCATATCATAAAATAATATAATTAAGTCTTAGCGTCCCAATAATAGTCTAAACAAAACTCTCCCAAGAACTGGAGTCAATAGTCATGAGCATCTAAGAATAAATAAATATAACTCTCCTAAAACTATAATATATGTCTCTGAATCAATTGCTAAAACTAAATAAGGAAGGGGAGTGGAGAAGTTGTGGACGCTGAACAGCTACCTCGAAATCCCGTGAATCTGCAACTACAAGCAAGGACAACTACTGCTCCAGACCGTCACTTGAATCTATGCACAGAGGCACAGGGAGTCTTTATGTGATGACCCAAAAGGTCATCTTATGTAAAGTTAATTATGACTGTGTTCCGAGGCCCCGAAAGCCTCCGTTAATCTCACCCTGATGTGCGTGCGCAACCCGGGCGCGTAGTTTGGAAGCCTTTATGTGAAAACTTGATAAAGAGTTGAATTTATGATAATTAATTGAATAAAGTTGACTTTGGTCAACATTTTCAGTAAACGGACCCGGACCCGTGATCTGGCGGTCCCGGAAGGTCCGTAGGAAAATATGGAACTTAGGCGTATGCCCGGAATCAAATTCCGAGAAATGAATTTTTAAAGAAAATTATTGTCTGAAAATAATAAAGGCTTATGAAAATGAACCTTAATGTGAAACCTGTGCTGCCAGGCCCGTATTATGGTTTCGGAGCCCGTAACTGGTTCAATATGTGTTATTTAAATTATCTGTGAAATTTGGTAAGAAACGGACTTGATTTGACGGGTTTCAGATCAAAAAGGGAAAACTTAGAGTTAATGAAGTTTTGAGAATTTTCATAGAATTTGAAATTTGGTTTGGAATGTGATTTTATGTTCCCGAGGTCCGAATGAAATTCCGAGATCGGGGATAGTTCCGTTATGTCATTCATGACTTGTCTGCAAACTTTGGGGTCGTTCCGGGTAGTATAGGTCGGTCCGTCGCGTTGTTATAGAAATCAAGAACTTAGAAATACTTAAGTTTGATCCTAGGGGTTTTGAGGGGTGATTCTTAGATTTAGCGTTGTTTGGGGTGTTCCGAAGGCTCGAGCGAGTCCGTATTATTAGTTAGGACTTGTTGGTATAGTTGGACGGGGGCTCGGGTGGGCCCAGGTGCCTCCCGGACACCACACGAGGCCAAAAACTAGCTGAAGATGCAGTTGGTGCACCTGATCTGGTGTGACCGCAGGTGCGGTTGCCCAGCTGCAGGTGCGGGACCGCTCCTGCGGTCCTAGCCTCGCAGGTGCGAAGGTTCCACAGGTGCGATTCCTCTTCCGCAGGAGCGGAATCGCATGTGCGGTCTCCAGCTCCGCAGGTGCGACCCCAGCCCCTCTTGCCCAATTCCGCAGGTGCGAGACCGCAGGTGCGGAACCCCTGTAGGCCAGGCAGTGAAATTTCATTTAAACACGGGATTGAGTCATTTCTTCCATTTTCCATCTTCTTCCTTGTGTTATTTGGGAGCTTCCAAGAGGGCCTTCAACCTAGTACTTGAGGTAAGTAAATTCCCTGTCTAACACTAGTTTCAAACATTAATTCTTAGTTAAATTCCCTACTAAATTATCTAAAATTATAGAATTAGGTAGTAATTTTAGGGCTCTCTTGGGGATTTTGTGATTTTCCATTTTAGGCCATGAATTCAAGTAGAAATCACACCTTAATGATCCTTAGGCTATGGGTGAGTGATCCCTTCGAGAATTTTCGGAATTTGAACATGCGGGACCGGGGTTGGAATTTGGGAATTCTTCAAGAATAGCGATTTTATTGAATAACTAGGATAACTTCCCGCTTTGTGCATGCATTGATATTATTGTATACCTTTTGGCTAGTTGCGAGTCCTCGGGTGTAGAGTTCGGAGTTTCGGGCGCAATTGTGGTCCGAGGGGTAGATTCGACACGAGGTGAGTCTCCTTTCTAACCTTGTAAGAGGGAATTGTCCCCATAGGTGATGTATATGCTATGTGTAAATTGTTTGGGGGCTACGTACGCGCCAAGTGACGAGAGTCCGTACGTAGGGGCTATTATTGTTTTGTCCGGGTAGTTAGGCCCACATCCTGCCTTGTATGCTTTCTCGTAATGCCTTATATGCCTTATATGCTTTTCTCGTAATGCCTTATATGCCTCCTTGTAATGCTTTATATGATTCATTGTGACGCCATAAGTACTATGAGATTATGTTTTGCATAGTATTGTTCCTCTGAGGCTTTTATGGAACATTGTTGAATGGAGAGGAATTTGTTATGGAAAGTAAGTATTTGAAATATATATGGGATCGGGCTATACGCCACGGCAGAGTTGAAGAAGTAATTGAAGTATATATATGGGATCGGGCCGTACGCCACGGAAGAGTTGAAAAAGTAATTGAATTATATATATGGGATCGGGCTGTACGCCACGGCAGAGTTGAAAAGCAATTGAAATATATAAGGGATCGGGCCGTGCGCCACGGCAGTGTTGAAAAGTATTTGTGATATATATGGGATCGGGCCGTACGCCACGGCAGTGTTGAGAAATGCTTGAAACACATATGGGACCGGGTCGTACGCCACGGCGAGTTTAGAAGGTACCTTATGGGAGCGGGTCATACGCCACGGCGGATCTAAGATTTGGTGGTTATTGTTTCGTTTCGGTGGTCTTACCCTTGAAAGTGTATTATTTCTTAATTTAGTAGTTTGTTTGGATTTCTCCTCTTGATATGTACTTGTTGTTTATTTCCTCTTCATTATATTCTATCATATGTTATTACTGTTGGACCTTAGTGAGTATCGAGTCGACCTCTCGTCACTACTTCTTCGAGTTTAGGCGGGATACTCACTGGGTACATATTTATTTAATATGTACTCATGCTGCACTTNTCTCGTCACTACTTCTTCGAGTTTAGGCGGGATACTCACTGGGTGCATATTTATTTAATATGTACTCACGCTGCACTTCTGTACTCAATTGTACAGGTACTGAGGTCGGTGCTACTAGTTATTGTACTGGAGATAGATCCTGAACTTGTGGATTTGACTTCACGGTGAGCTGCTTCCTCTGGCGATTCCCAGCAGCACCATGGAGTTTTCACTTACTTTTGTTATTTCCCCCGTCTATTTCATCCAGACTGTGGATTTATATATATATATATATACTACTTTCCTTTGTATATTCCATTAGTATGCCCATGACACTCGTGACACTAGTTCCTGGCACACGCGTAGTGTATATTTTGGGTTTTGGGTTGTATAGGCATATGTATGCCTTATTTTGGCCATGTAGTGTTATACTTTATTTCCATAGATATCATCATGTTTAATTGTTTAAAATTGGTAATTATTGACTTGTTTAATCAAATGGGAAGGGCAACACTTAGTGTAATTCATATTGGCTTGCCAAACCCCGTCGTTGGGCGCCATCACGACCTGGATTAGGATTCTGGGTCGTGACACTTTATGAGTACGCCAACTCAGTAGTAATAAAAATAAATCACAGCCTGAGAATTACAAAACACACAGCACAGATACACAATTCCACAAAACCAGTAAAACACACGGTCACCATGTAGTATTCATCAAATAATAAGTTCGAAATCAGTTTCCAGAAATCCTTTGAAAACAAGTGCAACATTAGTATATCTTAGTAAAATCCTCAGTAAAACCAGTTTGAAAACGAAGTAAATCATACTTCGAAAATTTAGTAAAATCATCATAAATCTGCCCCTCGGGCCAAAAACATTTCTCGTAACAGTTGCCCCTCAGACATTCTCTCAATCACTTAGTATCAATCATCACTCAGTATCAGCCCCGCGGGCAATCATCATCACTCAATAGGTACCTGCGCTCACTGGGTTGTGTACAGACTCCGGATGGGCTCCTACAACCCACGCGCTATAACAACATAAGGCCTGAAAGCCTCCTCACCTCTCTCATAAGGCCTGAAAGGCTCCTCACCTCTCTCATAAGGCCTGAAAGGCTCCTCACCTCTCTCATAAGTCCTGAAAGCCTCACTAAGTCAGACACTCTTAATTTGCCCTTAGGCCATAACATACCGGGTTCTCGACCCAAAACAGTGTTTCATTTTTTTCAATAAATAGTATCACATACTCAGAGTGTAAAAACAATTTCACAGGAAAAGACTGAGTGTAAAATCATAACATATCCGTGAGGAAAATATAGTAAACACAATCCCCAAGGGGTAAACAAGTCGGCACTAGGCCCCAAACATGGCTTACAAACCAAACCATATCAAGTATATATAGTACTATTGGAAATAAGCTTTAAAAAGCCGTTTCGCAACTCAATAGTCGCCTAAGTAAGGAATATATCTCCAAAGTTTTCACCTTTGAATTCCAAAACCCGTGAAAGGGTGCATAGTCCGGGGTATCATACCCTCAGGACATGATTTAGAGACATTACTTACCTCAAAACTAGCCCGGAAACTATTTCGCAATGCGCTTGCCTCTCGAATCAACCTCCGAAGGCTCCAAATCTACCAAGTTCAGATTTTTATCATCAATATATGCTTAAGGAACGAATTGCAATCGAAAGATATCAAATTTAGCTCAAAAATCCGAAATTGGTCAAAACTTGAGCCCCGATACCGCGTCCCAAAACTCTGAAATTAATATACAAAATTGTTCTTCGTCCTCTCACGATTCCATACATATAAAGAACATCAAATTCGGAATCTGTTTGACCCCTCATATCAACCCCTAAAGGTCTAATAATCTCAAGCCCTAAACCCCCTGTTTTCTACTAATTTTCATGAATTTAATACTGAGATTATGCTCTAAAATCACCCACAATTGAGTTTTAATGATCAATATACTTACCTCTATGAAGAACACTGATTTTTCCCTTCAAAACTAGTCTCAAAAGCTCTCTTCCGTACAACAATGGTGTAAAAAATATGTTAGGGTCGCGGAAGGTTTAATTTATATTTTGCCCAAGGTTTCCACACTTGCGACCCACTTAACCACACCAGCAGTCCCCTAACCGCACTTGCGACCCACTTCCCGCACCTGCGGTCAAACTTCCGCAGGTGTGGTTACACCAGCACCAGCAGCTGTATTGCTGCAACTTCCAAGTTCAAACCTCCGTCGATTACCCGAATTCAATCCCGAGCCCCCCGGGACCCCAACCAACTATAACAACACATCACATATGATCATTCAAACTTAGTTGCACTCTCAAAAAACTAAAATTAACATCAAAACACTAAATTTACATCGGATTCAAGCCTAAGAACTTTGATATATCTAAAATCCACCAACGATTGCCGAAACTATTTAAAACAACTCCGATTGACCTTAAATTTTGCAGACATATCCAAAATGACATTACGAACTTGTTCCAACTGTCGGAATTCCATTCCGACCCCGATAGCCTATTTTCCATTGCCAACTGAAAATTGCCAAAAACTAACTTTCGCCAATTCAAGCCTAATTCTACACCGGACATCACAAAATTATTCTGAACACGCTCCTAAGTCCCAAATCACCTAACGAAGCTATCCGAGCCATAAAATCCACATTCTGAGGTCGTTTACCAATAAGTCAACTCTTTGTTGACTTTTCTAACTTCAAAGCTATTTTTAAAGACTAAATGGCTAAACTCTCACTACAACCATTTCGATTTCAAGCCTATCAACTCTAACACATCAATAACGGTATAATCTATCTATAACAAGTCAATAACAATAATTATAATGCAGGTTTTACGTAACGACAGACCGGGTCGTTACATTCTCCCCCTCTTAAACAAACGTTCGTCCTGGAACGGGTCTAGAAACATACCTGGAGTCTCAAACAAGTGAGATACTTGCTCTGCATCTCCCGCTCGGTCTCCCCAGTAGCCTCCTCCACTGGCTGACCTCTCCATTGTACTTTCACTGAAGTTATATCCTTGGACCTTAACTTTCTGACCTCACGAGCAAAACTTGCTTCTGGCTCTACCCCATATGACATACCACCCTCAAGCTGAATTGTGCTGAAGTCTAATACATGAGACGGGTCACCAACATATTTCCTTAGCATCGACACATGAAATACCAGATGAACACTCGATAAGCTGGGTGGCAAGGCAAGTCTATAAGCCACCTCTCCAACCTTCTGAAGCACCTCAAAAGGACCAATAAACCGAGGACTCAGCTTTTCACTCTTTCCGAACCTCATAACACCCTTCATGGGTGTTACCTTCAGCAGTACCTTATCACCTTCAATAAATGACACCTCCCGGACCTTCGGGTCCCATAACTCTTCTGCCTAGACTGCGCCGTGCGAAGTCGCACCTGAATCAACTTCACCTTCTCCAACGCATCCTGAATCAAATCTGTGCCTAATAACTTAGCATCACCAGGCTCGAACCAACCCACCGGAGA
This sequence comes from Nicotiana undulata, assembly GCA_005239495.1. Taxonomy (NCBI): domain Eukaryota; kingdom Viridiplantae; phylum Streptophyta; class Magnoliopsida; order Solanales; family Solanaceae; genus Nicotiana; species Nicotiana undulata. The sequence continues at coordinate 131,796 of ML291722.1, forward strand.
TCTACACCTACTACCATATAAGGCTTCATACGGAGCCATCTGAATACTGGATTGGTAGCTGTTATTATATGCAAACTCCGCTAATATCAAAAACTGATCCCATGAACCACCAAAGTCAATCACACAAGCCCGTAACATATCCTCCAAAATCTGAATAGTCCGTTTCGATTGCCCGTCGGTCTGAGGGTGAAATGCAGTGCTCAACTCTACATTAGTACCCATACCTTTCTGTACAGCCCTCCAAAATTGAGATGTGAACTGAGTACCTCTGTCAGAAATAATAGAAACTGGAACTCCATGCAACCGGACAATCTCCTCAATGTAAATACCAGCTAACCGCTCTGAAGTATAAGTAGTACTGGCAGGAATGAAATGCGCGGACTTGGTCAATCTATCCACAATGACCCAAATAGCATCAAAACCCTTTGAAGTCCGTGGAAGCCCAACTACAAAGTCCATAGTAATCCGCTCCCACTTCCACTCCGGAATATCTCTTTTCATCCGCCTCCACCAATACTGCTGTCTCAAATCCTGATACATCTTCGCGGCACCCGGATGAATAGAATATCGCGAGCTGTGAGCCTCTAGTAATATCAGCTCTCGAATACCATCCACATTGGGCACGCAAATACGACCCTGCATCCTCAAAACTCCATCATCACCAATAGTCACATATCTGGCATCTCCTCGACGGACTCTATCCTAAAGAACTAACAAGTGTCGGTCATCATACTGTCGAGCTCTAATCTGATCATAAAGAGAAGACCGGGAAGCCAGGCTAGATAATACTCACGGAGGGTTTGACAAATCCAATCTCACCAACTGACCCGCTAAAGCCTGAACATCAAGGGCTAAAGGCCGCTCTGCTGCTAAAAGGTATGCTAGGCTCCCCAAACTCTCGGCTCTACGACTCAAGGCATCGGCCACTACATTGGCCTTCCCTGGGTGATACAAAATAGTAAGATCATAATCCTTGAGAAGCTTTAACCATATCCTCTGACGCAAATTCAAATCCTTCTGCCTCAGCAGATACTGCAAGCTACGATGATCAGTGAAAATCTCACACTGTACCCCATACAAGTAATGACGCCAAATCTTTAAGGCATGAACAATAGAAGCTAACTCAAGATCGTGCACTGGATAGTTCTTCTCGTGCACCTTCAAATGTTTAGACGCGTAGGCTATCACCCTACCATCCTACATTAACACCGCTCCCAAGCCAACTCTAGAAGCATCACAATAGACCTTATAAGAACCCGAACCAGTAGGAAACACTAATACCGGAGCTGTGGTCAATGCTGACTTGAGCTTCTGAAAGCTCTCCTCACACTCATCGGACCACCTGAACGGAACACCCTTCTGCGTCAATCTGGTCAGAGGTGAAGCAATAGAAGAGAATCCTTCCACAAAGCGATGGTAGTAACCCGCCAAACCGAGGAAACTCCGAATCTCTGTAGCTGAAGACGGTCTGGGCCAACTCTGCACCGCCTCAATCTTCTTTGGATCAACCTGAATACCCTCACTAGACACCACGTGCCCCAAGAAAGCCATTGAATCAAGCCAAAACTCACACTTGGAGAACTTTGCATAAAGTTTCTCCTCCCTCAATCTCTATAACACAATTCTCAAGTGTTGAGCATGCTCTTCCTGGCTACGAGAATCAACCAGGATGTCATCAATGAACACAATGACGAACGAATCAAGGTAAGGTTGAAATACACTGTTCATCAATTGCATGAACGCGGCTGGGGCATTGGTCAGCCCAAATAACATAACCAGAAATTCATAATGACCATATCTGGTCCTAAAAGCAGTCTTCGGAATGTCAGAATCCCGAATCTTCAGCTGATGATACCCAGACCTCAAATCAATCTTGGAGAATACTTTAGCTCCCTGAAACTTATCAAATAAGTCATCAATACGAGGCAAAGGATACCGGTTCTTCACCGTAACTTAATTCAGCTATCTATAATCAATAAACACACGCATGGAGCCATCTTTCTTTTTCACAAACAACACCGGTGCACCCTAAGGTGACACACTAGGTCGAATGAACCCCTTATCTAAGAGTTCTTGAAGCTGCTCTTTCAATTCTTTCAACTCTGTCGGTGCCACGCGATAAGGTGGAATAGAGATAGGCTGGGTATCTGGCACCAAGTCAATACCAAAATCAATATCCCTGTAAGGTGGCATGCCTGGCAGGTCTGCAGGAAATACATCTTGAAAATCGCGGACTACAGGAACAGAATCAACAGATGGAGTCTCACTACTAACATCCCTCACAAACGCAAGATAAGACTCACACCCTTTCTCAACCATACGCTGGGCCTTTAAATAAGAAATCACTCTGGTAGGCACATGCTCTATAGACACCCTCCACTCCACTCTCGGAACTTCGGGCATAGCTAAGGTAACGGTCTTAGCGTGACAATCAAGGATAGCATGACATGGGGACAACCAATCCATGCCCAAAATTACATCAAAATCAACCATACTGAGTAACATCAAGTCCACTCGGGTCTCCAGACCCCCAATAGATATAAGACACAACTGGAACACGCGATCCACAACAATAGTATCACCCACCGGAGTCGAGACATGAACAGACGTAACTAAAGACTCACGGGGCATATTCAGAAAATGAGAAAAATAGGACGAGACATAAGAGTACGTGGAACCAGGGTCAAATATAGCCAAAGCATCACTGTGACAAACTGAGATAGCACTTGTAATCACCACATCTGACGTCATAGTATCAGGCCTAGCTGGAAGTGCATAAATATGTGGCTGGCCTCCACCTGCTCGACCTCCCCCTTTAGGACGACCTCTAGCTGCCTTACCACCACCCCTAGCGGCCTGGGTAGGTGGTGAAGTGACTAGGGCTGAAGTCGAGGACTGGACCCTCTGCTGGGATGAACTACTAGAACGACGGGGACACTGCCTCCATCCATGTCCGAACTCTCAACACTCATAACAACTACCTGAAACCGTAGATGAAAACTGACGAGAACCTCTGTCACCCCTGATGACCACCAGACGAACCATGCATAGAAGAGACGTGATAAGATGATGCTCGGGCGGAGCTCTGAGCTGGGAGGGCGCTAAAAGATGAACGTCCCTGATGAGAATTGCGAAGACCCTGCCCCGACGATACACCACTGTAAGCTGGGCGAGCTGGCTGTGAAGGTCTAAATGGATGACCTCTGTTGTGCTGAAACTGCCCTCTAGAAGGGGCACCACTGAAGCTACCTGATCCCCGAGGCCTCTTGACCTCCCTCTCCTCACGATCCTACCTAAAAACCGACTCAATGTCCCGAGCAATGTCAACAACCTGCTCAAATGTATCTCTAGACACCCTCTCTCTCTGGTCATCAAGATTCGAAGCTAATAAGTAAGACCATCTACAAACCTCCTAATCCTCTCCCTGTCAGTAGGGACAATCTCAGAAGCATGTCTGGCCAACTAAGAAAACCTCATCTCGTTCTGGGTGACTGATAATTCTCCCTGGCGCAGCTGCTCAAACTGCCTGCGATGCTCCTCTCTGTGGGACTGAGGAACGTACTTCTCCAGAAAGATCGTGGAGAACTGCTGCCATGTGAGTGGTGCTGAACCAACCAGCCTACGCCTCTCGAATGACTCCCACCAAGTAAAAGCAGCACCCGGAAACTGAAATGTAACAAACGAGACCCCACTGGTCTCCAAAATACCCGCAGTATGTAGTATCCTCTGACACTTATCCAGAAAACCTTGAGCATCATCTCCCTCTGTGCCACTGAAAGTCGGAGGCTTAAGTCTGCTGAACCTCTCCAGTCTAGCTGCTCATCCTCGGGCATAGCTGGAACCACAAAATCCTGGACCGGGACAACCGACTGAGCTGGGGATGCTCTCGGTGCCTGAATCCCCTGTTCAGCCTGCTCAGGTGTCCGGCTAGCTGGAGTTTGAGTGCCTCACCCGGCCTGAGCTGCAGTGGCAGTAGTAGACATAGCAACTGCCTAAGCTAAACTGGAACACACCGTCAATATCTGAGTCAGGGTCTCCTGAAGACCCGGAATAACAATAGGCACTGCCGGCGCCTGAACCTGTCCCTGTGAAGCACCATCGGTGGGAACCTGATCCTGAATAACAGGGGGATCCTCTGGTACAACCCCTGGTGCTGCAAGAGCTGGTCCTCTACCTCTACCACGGCCCCGACCCCTTGTGGGTCTGGCTGGTGCCTGGTCACCCTGATTGGTATTGCGTGTCCTCACCATCTGTAAGAGAATAAAACAACGTAATTTTAGATTTTAAGAATCAATAGATTGGCACGAAAGAGTTCAAGAAATAGAGATGTTTCCTAAAAGTTCTGCAGCCTCTCGAAGATAAGTACAGACATCTCTGTACCGATCCACAAGACTCTACTGAACCTGCTCATAACCGTTGAGTCCTATGTAACCTAGAGCTCTGATACCAACTTGTCACCACCCCAAATCCCAACATGCCGTGATGGAGCCTATCGTGGAACTAGACTAGCCAACCATCACCTTACTACGCATTTGTTCAATTATAAGAGTTCACAAATTGAATAATAAGCATGCAACCATAACATAAAATAATATAATTAAGTCTTAGCGTCCCAATAATAGTCGAAATAAAACCCTCCCAAGAACTGGAGTTAATAGTCATGAGCATCTAAGAATAAATAAATCTAACTCTGCTAAAACTATAATATATGTCTCTGAATCAATTGCTAAAACTAAATAAGAAAGGGAAGTGGAGAAGTTGTGGATGCTAAACAGCTTCCTCGAAATCCCGTGAATCTGCAACTACAAGCAAGGACAGCTACTGCTCCAGACCGTCACCTGAATCGGTGCACAGAGGCATAGAGAGTCTTTATGAGTACGCCAACTCACTAGTAATGAAAATAAATCACAGTTTGAGAATTATAAAACACACAGTACAAATACACAATTCCACAAAACCAGTAAAACACCAAGTCACCATGTAGTATTCATCAAATAATAAGTTCGAAATCAGTTTCCAGAAATCCCTTGAAAACAAGTGCAACATCAGTATATCTCAGTAAAATCCTCAGTAAAACCAGTTTGAAAACGAAGTAAATCATAATTCAAAAACTTAGTAAAATCATCATAAATTTGCCCCTCGGGCCAAAATCATTTCTCGTAACAGTTTCCCCTCAAGCATTCTCTCAATCACTCAGTATCAATCATCACTCAATATCAGCCCCGCGAGCAATCATCATCACTCAATAAGTACCTGCGCTTACTGGGGGTGTGTATAGACTCCGGAGGGGCTCCTACAGCCCAAGCGCTATAACAACATAAGGCCTGAAAGCCTCCTCACCTCTCTCATAAGGCCTGAAAGCCTCCTCGCCTCTCTCATAAGGCCTTAAAGCCTCCTCAACTTTCTCATAAGACTTGAAAGCCTCCTCCTCTCTCATAAGGCCTGAAAGCCTCCTCACAATATAGGCCTGAAAGCCTCACTCAGTCAGACACTCTCAATATGCCCTTAGGCCATAACATACCGGGTTCTCGACCCAAAACAGTTGTTTCATTTTTTTCAATAAATAGTATCACATACTCAGAGTGTCAAAACAATTTCACAGGGAAAGACTGAGTGTAAAATCATAACATATCTGTGAGGAAAATATAGTAAACACAATCCCCAAGGGTTAAACAAGTCGGCACTAGGCCTCAAACATGGCTTACAGCCCAAATCATATCAAGTATATATAGTACTATTGGAAATAAGCTTTAAAAAGCCGTTTCGCAACTCAATAGTCGCCTAAGTAAGGAATATATCTCCAAAGTTTCCACCTTTGCATTCCAAAACCCGTGAAAGGGTGCATAGTCCGGGGTTTCATACCCTCAGGACATGATTTAAAGATATTACTTACCTCAAAACTAGCCCGGAAACTATTCCGCAATGCGCTTGCCTCTCGAATCAACCTCCGAAGGCTCCAAATCTACCAAGTTCAGATTTTTATCATCAATATATGCTTAAGGAACGAATTCCAATCGAAAGATATCAAATTTAGCTCAAAAATCCGAAATTGGTCAAAACTCGACCCCCGGTCCCGCGTCCCGAAACACAGAAATTTTTATACAAAATTGTTTTTCGTCTTCTCACGAGTCCGTACATATAAAGAACATCAAATTCGGAGTTCGTTTGACCCCTCAAATCAACCCCTAAAGGTCTCGTAATATCAAGCCCTAAATTTCCCTTTTTCTACTGAGATTATGCACTAAAATCACCCACAATTGAGTTTTAATAATCAAAATACTTACCTCTATGAAGAACACTGATTTTCCCCTTCAAAACTCGTCTCAAAAGCTCTCTTCCATACAACAATGGTGTAAAAAATATGTTAGGGTCGCGGAAGGTTTAATTTATATTTTGCCCAGGGTTTTCGTACCTGCGACCCACTTAACCGCACTTGCGACCTCTCCGCACCTGCGACCCACTGCCCGCACCTTCGGTCAAACTTCCGCAGGTGCGGTTACACCAGCACCAGCAGCTGTATTGCTGCAATTTCCAAGTTCAAACCTCCGTCGATTATCCGAATTCTATCCCGAGCCAACCAACTATACCAACACATCACATATGATCATTCAAACTTAGTTTCACTCTCAAAACACTAAAATTAACATCAAAACACCAAATTTACATCGGATTCAAGCCTAAGAACTTTGATATTTCTAAAATCCACCAACGATTGCCGAAACTATTCAAAACAACTCTGATTGACCTTAAATTTTGCAGACATATCCAAAATGACATTACGAACTTGTTCCAACTATCGAAGTTCCATTCCGACCCCGATAGCCTATTTTCCACTGCCAATCGAAAATTGTCAAAAACTAACTTTCGCCAATTCAAGCCTTATTCTACACCGGACATCACAAAATTATTCTGAACACACTCCTAAGTCCTAAATCACCTAACGAAGGTCTCCGATCCATAAAATCCGTATTCCGAGGTCGTTTACCAATAAGTCAACTCTCAGTTGATTTTTCTAACTTCAAGGCTATTTTTAAAGACTAAGTGGCTAAACTCTCACTACAACCATTTCGATTTCAAGCCTATCAACTCTAACACATCAATAACGGTATAATCCATCTATAACAAGTCAATAACAGTACAGGTTTTACGTATCGACAGACCGGGTCGTTACCGGGAGGAGGGGGATTAAATATGGCAAAGCAGTTACATATTGTATCTTTATATAAACCCCTTTACCATACTTTGTACGATCATCAAGGAATTCACAAATATATTTTATCAGTATTTTATTTTCATTTCTCTGCTTAATTGAAGATTCTTACTTTCAACTCTTGGAAGGAAGCTACAATTATCAATAAGGTTTTCTTTTCTTTATTCTCTTAATATTTGGTTTCTATTATTTCGTATTCTTCTATATCAGGAAAAGTGGAGTAAAATTGATTATTAGAAACTCAATTTTTTTTTTTATTTGCTTTGACCAAAAATACCATTTTTTGGTTGAACAAATGCTTTATTCTATTACTATACATAGTCTGATAAAATCTTAATTTCTAGTATAAATCATGGACCTGCTTCAGGCTTGAAAAAAGCAATTCTTCTTTTAATTTCGTATCATCAAATTATATATATAAAGAAGAGTTTGTCTTCTTCAAACAAATAAACATGTAGCAGCTACATTTGCTTAGTTACCCTAATTGTTTTAGCATCTCTTTTAGCTTCTACTTCGAGATATTAATGGTACTTATCGGCTTGGCATAATATTTTGCTTTTTCATGTCTGTTTAGGTCTGGATTTGATCATGGGTTGAGTTGTAAACTTAAAATTTCTCATGATATAAATGCTATACATGTTCAAAAGGAATGTTGATATATATCGCAAAACTTGTGGAGAGCAATTGACAAAGCCTTAAGGACCTAGATGTTGTTTTACCTGTGGTAAAAACTTATCAAGAAAATGTGACAATTATAATTTGGGAAGCATTTTCCAGAACTAAGATAAGTTGTGCTTAACCAAGCTCATACTCTTTGAGTAGTGTAGCTGTTACATGGCGTGATCGAGAAAAAAATACTAAGAATCATGTAGCAGTGGCAGTCGAAAAAAGTGGAACTGAGGCAAATACTATAGGTTCGAAGTTGGAGGCTAATGTTGCGTTGAATGCAACTTGTGATCGACCTACTTTTGGGACTCCTAAATCTACTGTTGCACTTGTTGATGTAGTTGAAAAAACAATAAGTTTTTTAGCGACTGTTACACAATTAAGATTGAAAACAGAGACATACTACCAAATAGCTTTAGCTAATTCTCATCCCCCATACCTCTGATCAAATGTGTATAGTTTAAAACAAGAAACAAGTTTCACAAAAAAATTTCATTCAAGACAGATATCGCTGCCTTTTCTAACGAAATCATTACTCAATCCACATAGAAAAGGATAAAATTTTGAACCTTCCCGTGATGAGAACAACCTCAAAGATGAGTAGTTGTTGTCAATGGAGGTGACGAGCAGCTTCGTTCGCTAATTCGCTGTATTTCACCCACTCTAATTATTTGAATTTGTTGTAGCAGTTCTCTGCTAATTTTCTGGAACAAGAACAATTTACAACTCCAATAATTTAGAGAGACGATGACACGTTTTAAAATAACAATAAAATGCATTATGTTTAAAATATGATCATCTAGGTACTATACAAATGGCACCAAGCACCAAACAAAAGAAAATTTCATCTCTTGCGTAAATTAATCTTGACTTAGCGATCAACTGATCAAATAAGCTGAAGAAAGGTCTGCTTACCTGTGCAAGAACAAAAGGCACAATTAGCTCACAAGTATCTTCCAAGATATGATCCAATTTATTTCATTCTTTTATTTAATCTGGTCTCCCTAAAATAGAGAAATAAACAATATGTTATTGCATTGGTAATTTCCCTCCCTTTAGACTAATGCTGCAATTTTTTGTTTGGTCATATGACATCATTTTAAACCTTTTGGCTCCATTGTTGCAACTGGAACTTAATTTTAACTAATGCATTAGTTGTGACCTCTTACTGTGATGTAACCAAATCTTCCTTCTACTAACTGGATCAATTTGTCAAAAAATATTTCTTATTCACTACCATGTAGTCATATTTGCAATGCTTAAAATTTAAAGATTAAATGTTCATTGCGCAGTTTTCCAGAAGCAGCATTTAGAAACATAAATAGAGTAAAATGAGAGTGCACATAGAAGAAAATAAGGAATTTCTTGTTATAGGGGTAGCTAATTGTGTTGCTTTCTATTCCCACAAATACATAAAATGGCCTAATCTCTATTCATCACTAGTCACTAGAAGCAGACCAATCAATCCAAAGTTTTTACTAAGTAGTTTGTGCAGATCCACAAGTTAAAACAGAAATACTCCAAAAACTTTTATTAGCACTCCATTCAGCTAAATCTGATCGTTTTTAGATTATTCAACAAAATATGCATTTCAAGACATAAAACTTATGGCACTTCAAAGGTTACTCTCATGGTAGAAATTAATAAACAGCAAGCTCGAAAAATGAATAGCATAATACCTCTGAAACCAGTATGTATACATTAACCTCTTTGCATACATTATAAACTTAATATTCCAATCAATGAAAAGTGATAACCCTCCATGCGTAAGATTAACCTAACCATAGAAACTTCTTATAGTTTCTTAGGAAGTATGAAGTTCGTCCTTACCTGTCAAATATAAGCCACCTACAAATCCATTAATGAAGATATTTTATCTTTAATAAAACCTCGCCTACTGGACTGTTTACTTTAAGGATATACTAAACGTTTGAAGAAATAGAGTGAATAAAGAACTAAGTTAACCATATAGATGTCAGAAATATCTTCATGGACGCTACAACAACAGACGTCATTATCAGTATAACAATTAGATAATGTGAATCAAGATAAAATCACTTATAATAGAGACTTGTGACCTTCACAAAACAAATCATCCTCGAATATAGTAGTAAGACTCATCACGTAACTCTCACTGCAAGCTAGAATCGAAAAAAATATGCTTAAACATATTAAAAAGAAACATAGCCACTTTTAAAGAACCAGCAGATGCAATGCCACCCACATTGAAAGTCACATTCAACTGTTGACCTGCACAGGCCCAACATTGAATGTAACACATTCAACTGTTGACCTGCATAGGTAATTTCCATAATAGCACTTCTAGCTAGTTATCATTGACTGAATTGATCAGCTTGAGAATAAGGATTGACCTTTAGTATGTCCATGAGCTTCCTGACAACTATTTCATTAATTTTATCCGATATAGCCATTCATTTTGTTATCTCATTTTCATTATCATAAAAGTACAGCTGTAAATATTTCCCTTTCGCTCCTGAAGGTACCAATTCATCAATGAAGTGATATATTTTTCCCTGAACTCTAAATATATAGATGCCACAGTTGCTCTTCTATCATAATTTACTCCAAGTGAAGTAAACATATTATATTATAGTAGGTTCTACCGCAAGTACAAAAATATTTAGATTCTTCGGTATCACCAAAAAATAAATTTTGTAATTCTTTGGCATTTAATGGGAAGTAGTTTAATTGATCCATTATCAGAACCAAAATCCAGTGATTTATATTAAAATTGTTTTGCTCCATAAATTTTACAATTTGGAACTTTCTTTAAATGTATGTAATAATTTGGGAATAGATTATCATTTTGTAACTTGACTTCTAATTTTTTTTCTACCTGAGCATGGTAAATAATAATTATGTTATATAGAGAGGCATTAATATGTGAATTATTACTTTAGTAGATTGATACATATTTCTCTTTTGAAGTAACTTTTGAAGTTAAATTCTTTTCTGCATCACATATACTTGATAATGATCCAAGTATACAATAGTCAATGTTTAGATATGAGTAGGTAATAACAATAGTAATATTGTCGAACTCATCTACCTCAAAGTTAAAGAAGTAATCAACTATACATTTTCCTTTGTTGGGAAGGATTGATACACTTGTAGCTGGAGAAGCAAGACCTATCAAATGAAAAGTAACTTCGATGAGAGTAGTTTTATTTAAACATATAACTCTACCTATAGATATCCACGAGACATCATGCATTTAAACAAATATAATTTACATAGAAATATTTCGGAAAAGAAAGATAACAATGTGGTTTTCCAACCTTCTTCAAGGTGTAACGATGGATTGGCAATTGTAAAGAGCGCTTCTTTTCCGAAGTCAGCTATCAGTTCCCAACTGATAAAAGTAACAAAAAATTAGTTGATTCAGGAAAATTATCAAAAATTCTCGGTGCATCAATGTGCAAATCCAATATATTTAGAGACACGCATGTGAAACCCCAGCAACAAAATTTCCAAAAGCAAGGAGGAACAACCGCACATTCATTAGCAACAGGTTTATTTAAGAAAAAAAGAAGCCAAAATTGTAGAAAAATTCAACACTAACTATGATGCACATACCAAAGACAAAATGGAACTGGAATTGAGAAATTTAGGCATACTGAAAAGAAATCGTCTAATTACAAATCCGATTAGCAATTAAAAGGTACAAAAAGATCAAGAGAAAATTTTGAGACGCCAACCACAGTAAATTAACTTTCACTATTCATATCAAGATATAACACACACATGCAACACAGAATACTATTCAATCAAAATCAGAGAACAGCAAACCCCAAAATTTCACATTGAAAATTGAAACATAGACATGGCTAAAAAACAGAGGAAATCGAAAATTCACCTATGAAATCCACCAAAAACAAAGCAAAAAAGAAAAAGGAAGAAGAACCAACCAGAGAGCTGAGCAAAGAAAGAAAAGAGTTCTCCTCTCAGACTAAGTAGCTTCCGATGAAAATTGTGAAGACTCAAAAGGAGGAGAAAGAGAGATTACATGCAAGATGGCTCAATATAAGTGAAGGACCAATGAAACTAGTATTAAACCCCCAATTGGTAGAGCTTTAAGTCGAAGTCTTAGGGCTTTTTTCTTTTGCGGTGGAGGGTGGGGTGGGGTGGGGGTTGGGAGTGGGAGATTTGGCAGAATTGGAAAAAAAAGTGAGAAAAGTTAGCCCCACTTTTTTATTTAATTAATAATTATAACGACCGACTATGCTATATTTTAACGGCTGAATATTTTCCCCTCATTAATATTGAGCTAAAACTTAGTTTTAACGACCGGAAAAAAATTTAGTTGCTATAAATACTCTTATAACGACCGGTTTTATGTCCTTTCGTTAAGAAATGGTCGTTAAAAATTAAATTTCTTGTAGTGTATGGATTGTCTTGAGAGGCTAACCAACCATTCCATCACCACTTGGAATGAGTTGGCCGAGAAGTTCATAGCAAAGTTCTTTCCTATAGGACATATGGCAACATTGAGAGATGAGATCCTAGCTTTTAAACAAGATACAAATGAACTGTTACATGAGATCTGGGAACGGTACCACACAATGATCAAAGAATGTCCCAACAACGATATGACTGAGGCAATGGTCTAGCAAACCTTTTATAGGGGGATCAACACAACTAACCTTTTATAGGGGGGTCAACTCGCAGTGGGCAACTTCATGAACACGCCATATTCAGATGCATGTGAAATATTATACGAGATGGCAGACACCTCCTCAGCTTGGCAAAGTAGAGCCAACGTTCCTCAGGGTGACCCTAATGTTATCCACCTTCACAAGGAACTTCATGATCATGGACAAGCCATAGCAGAGTTGACAACCACCATGAATCAGTTGGCAAAGGCTCATCTTCAGCAGGTTCAGGGGCCAAAGCAAGTAAATGTCATGGAAGGAGTGAAAATGATGGTCAACAAGATAAGACAAAGAGGCCAACAAGTTCAAAACAACCCGGACCAATTTGAGCAAAGTGGTAGTGGGTACAACCAAGATGATTCTTATGATGATCAAAGTGAAGAGGTTTTATATGCCAAAAATTATCAAGGTAAATGGAGCAATGCTCCAATCAACAACAGTGGAAATCACAGGGAAACAATCAAAATTGGGGCAACCCAGGCCAAGGGAATTGGAATAGTGGCAACAACAACAATCCGAACAATTGGGGAACAAAAGAAAAAATTGGGGGAATCAAGGAAATAACCAAGGCAATTGGGGTGGCAACAATAATAGTAATTGGAGAGGCAATGGAAATCAAGGGGGTTGGAACAACAATAATCAAGGAAACTGGTGGTCGGGCTTTTAAAGCCCCCCCCCCCCCCCCCCCCCC